>JAANDG010000454.1:0-120731 GCA_036852015.1 Pelodera strongyloides | reverse complement strand
ACATCAGTCTAATTAACTAATCTCAATGTCATTGTGTCTGTCTATAGACAGCAAAGAATTCGGGATTTCGAGCTCCTTTCTATATACGTTTCACGGTAATTATACGGTTGTAACGAATAGTTGCAACACTCCCCAAGGAAAACGGCTATTCACTAATCCTAACTTTCACTCATATCAATTACATTCAATGAATAATCACGCATTCGTTGTTAACGCTGTATGTAACCAGAGTTTTAAAGATCAGTATATTGCTAGCCAATTGGGTTTATTATGATCTATTTTCTTTATAAGCTGGGACCATATAGGGATCCAGCCCTCCCAGGGGAAATAAAATTTTATATTTTGAGAAGCATGGTTTACGTTGAATATCTTTGAGTCAACGGAAACGGTTTGAACTAAAGGATAATATGCAAATTATTTGATTTAATTTGTAATGATGCATGAAACTTGTTGATTTTGGACGAAAATTGATGCGTACTAAACTCAATTTGCAAGCGCTCTATAATTCTAATAATTATATCGTCGTGGGAGATTATTGTCTAGTTCTTAATGTACTTCTAGACGGTTTTATTTCAACGTCAACTGATTACCCTGCGAAAAGTGCGATTGATGTGTTAGACGTGTATTTTGTTGTAAGTTATTTCATTAGCACGGTTTACTCAATAACAAGTGCTTATTTGCTATTTATTTGTTTCTTACTTAACAAAATTTTCAACTGACTCTTGAGTGGATGGTTTCATTTTTGCTTGCCTCCGAAGCATTTTCTCTGTTTGTTATGGTTAGATTGTTTCCGTAATTGATCCTTGAATCCTCTTGTGAACACTGTTACACCGTCCCCAATCGTTCTCGTCCCATAAAGTACCCCAAGTATTCATTCTGGTCGTTAGTTTGAATGCTTTTTAGCTTTGTCATTAATACTTCCAAAGATTGAATTTCATTGTTAACATCCTTGAATGCCCTTTTCCTGATTGTTTCACTCAAATTCCTTTTATCTAAGTGTTTGAATATTTGCATTTTGTACTCACAATCTCCCAACGATTTCTTCACTTCCTTGGTTACTCTTCTACAAATCTTCTTATAATATTTAAATTCTCTACGTCTTGCTTTTGATGTGCTCGAGGAATTATGTCTAATATTTCTGTCCCCACTTTTATTTTTTCTATGTCTATTTACCGACCTACTTCTACGTGTTTCACTTGATGTCGACCTTCTCGACGAATTATGAGAATCATTCGATATGTGCGTCTTGAGTCTTGCTGTTTCCTTTGAAGTACTACTACTGCTGTTGCTACCACTTTCGATCGACTGTCTAGGAATTTCGACTGACTTTTCATTAAATTTCTCATTCTTAGTTCTACGCTTTGAACCACGTTTCTTACGAAGTTTTTTCACGTTTTGGCTTGGTTTAATAGACGTATAGGAAGAGAGATCAGAATAAGACAAGAGTGTGAGATTAGAAGATTGGTGCGGATTAACCGCTTTGGATGTGACCACCTTATTGGTCACTTGGGTTGCGACCACCTGGTTGATCGCTTGGGTTGTGACCACCTGTTTGGTCACTTGGGTACCTACCGCATCAGTAGTCAATTGCTTGACTGCGGTATCTCCAGCACAAATACGTTCGGAAAGAGCCGCGGTCGCCATGTTCCAACTCTGATAGAGCTGAAGCTTTGACACAGACTTCGCCGAATGTATTTATTGAAGAGTATTACGGACAATACAAAGGCTTAATGGCTTAATCCACAAGCCAGAGGGATACTGGGGGCTCCACAGCTCTCTACCAGTCCAAATCCCTAGTGTCAGCTCCAGTGACACAAAAGCGGTCCACACCGCGGAGTCCAACTCTTCGGCCACCACTGGCCCGGCGAAGTAGCAGTTTTAGGGTCTGCTAACCCTTGGAGTGAAGTGAAGAAGTGTATCAAAGTACGATATAAGATCGCATGATGTTGCTCTAATCCCGGGGTTTATATTTATGAAACATCAGTCTAATTAACTAATCTCAATGTCATTGTGTCTGTCTATAGACAGCAAAGAATTCGGGATTTCGAGCTCCTTTCTATATACGTTTCACGGTAATTATACGGTTGTAACGAATAGTTGCAACACTCACCTTGCTGTAACCTTATCATTACCTGCATTTTCATTATTATCGAACATTGTCTTTATATCATTCATTTTATCCTCACACACAATAAATATATATCCGAAGTGTTTCCTCGCAGAACATAGTTATACATCACAATCTACCATTAGTCAACACAGTGTAACTTGGTGAATCTTCCCGTCTGGATACTCTTTCCTGTCAGAAAAAAGTCTGGATAAAGGCAGCCTAGAATATCAAACGAGACCAAAAACCAATTTACAAATATTTACTAAAAACAGTGAAGATTAAGCAAAAAACATACATTATAAACAAACAATACTTTAAAAAGTTTACACTGATTTTCACTAAATAAGAGAAAAATGGAAGAAAAATTTAAATCATTACTGTCACTCTGAATAGAATATTAATTTCGACTAAAAAACGACACTTGACAAAAATAAAAGCGACGCACATATAAATGAAATAAGCAAGGCAAAGTGAGAACACATGATAAATCGCAGCAATAAAACATGAAAGCAAAAATATAGAAAACATCCCATATATGAATAAACATAATAGCCAAATAAATAATCTTAAAAAGAAGACAGAAAATAACATATTAAACACAATACACAGTAAGATCGGTGTCTAAATATTTTCGAAAAAGGCGCATGCTTTAGGTTGTTAAGTTAAACTGTATTACCTATTCTCCATATTATCACCCTCATGTGAGAGAACAGGCACATATTCTATTCTGCTGGTCCTGGTCTGTGCATCAAAGTTTCCTGTCCAAGTTTACTTGTAGACATTCTGCCTCAGATATTCTCTAGCATCGTGCGGAACTCCTTGATTTCATCGTTAGACTAAATGAAAATAAAAGACTGAAAAGCTTCAAGCTTTCTTTACAATCGACATATTGCGCATATCCTACTGGACCCAGCTTGAAGAAGTCGTCGAACAATTCGTCATCTAGAACTCGTCGCGGTCTACTCTGAACTTCTGCGGGGCAAGTAATAAATCCGTTTTGAAAACGTAGAGTAACACTCTTGAAGAAAGAAGCACACATTGGAAGCGTAAACGATTTTTTGAAAGTGAAACTTGCCTTTTTCATTGAGTGCAGAAGGTGTTTGATGTGATAGTCAACTCTGGCCATATCACATTTCGAGAGTATTTCTCTACAACGTTCGATGTCTCCACAAGTTGAGGCCCTTTTGTAAACAGCACCCAGAAGCTCACACAATTGCCGATAGTTCTCTTTCGACTACAATGAAAATTATCAGGGAAAATATTAGCAGTTCTACCTCTTAAAACGGGTTTGATTATTTTCAGGTGCCGAACGTTCGAGTTTCGCACAAGAAAACTACACTCAAGTACGGGACTAGGAGTTTTTACAGAAACAGCTTCACAAGATAAAGATAATGTAGTCAGAAAGAACCAGAAACCCAAGCTATTGGCGTCATGAAAGTCCGTTTACTATTAGTTTCTCTGCAAGACCGTGCTTGACTTGATGAAAGACATGACTTTTTACAGAGTAGTGCTCACCTCGCTGTTCACTTGGCGATATTCTTCCGCCCAGGCATGAATTTTCTTCAAATTCTTCTCTGAGTGCTTGCCAACAATTCCCATAATGCTCCAGTTCATTGCTTCTTCAGTTTGGTGTATCTTATGTTTTCGCAGCACACAAAGGGAACATATCTCGTGTTCGGAAGAAGTCCGACAATAAAACGTGTCCTTCAAGTCATCCACTCGGCCACATTTACACCTAAACTATTTTAAAGGATCACAAAAAAAACAAGCAGATTAAACGGTTCAAAAAACTCTCCGACAACCTCTGGAACTTGAGAACCCTACAATTTCTCGCGTATTTATTATTCACTCAATGCTTTACCAGCATGTTATATCGCGTGTCTGTACTCTAACTTACTTTATCTTTGTCGCCTCATTTGGTTTCTCGCCTGTGTCCATTGTGGAGATGTTTCCATAATTCGACGGATCCCTTGTATCAAGAGAATTAACGGTGAGATGGACCACTTTGCGAGACTCCAGAAGTGAAGTCCCTGCCCTTTCCAACATTTCTTTCGAAGGGAGATTCTGGGACGTGGCCTGAGTAAAGTAAAAGACGTGGGAGCCTCAACGATTGTCAACTGCATGTTTTTGAATTAAGCATATTCTTTAATTTGTGAAATTTGGTTTTAATTAGAAACAGTTAACAGGTCCATAAAATGTCTTCTTTTTTACTGTCCAACGCAAGGGTAGGAAAACTCTGTTTTGCTAAATTTGTTTAAATAAATGCAGTGAACCAGAGTTAAGTTACCTCTTTACGAATCACAGGAGAAATATTTAAAGGGATAGGTTACCTCGAATTGCACCTTTTTTTCTAATTTGTGATAGTATGACTATACGGTCAAATGCATTGCAGTAAATTTGCTCCCCTAGGAGAGCTTGTCAAAACTAACTGTCGAATCTATAAAACATTGGGGTACCGCAGCCATGGTATGTGGGAAATAGCGCAGGAGGACTGGAGGGCAGATATAGTTGTGATAGACAGAGGATGATAAAAGGGCCCTGTATTTTCTCGTCCTCCAGCCCGGCTGCGCTATTTCCCACTTACCATGGCTGCGGTACTCCAATTTTTTTATAGATTCGAGGTATTTTAGCTTTTTTTGAGCAAGCTCTCCTACTACGGGGAGCAAAGGAAATTTACTGCAATTTTCGCATTTTGACCGTCATAGGTCATACGTCATACTATCAACAGAAATTATAAAAAAAGGTGCAATTCGAGGTGAACCATCCCTTTAAATAATTGCGTACCTTAAAAGTTGCGGGTAGTTGTTGCTTGGGCTGGCTGTGGTTGAGGCATTTCTGCCGCTGGCCACTTCAAGTAAAAACTGTCCGAGCGAAATAGGTGCTGTAGTAGATTTCGGCACGTTTTGCTTGAAGAGGGTGTGAAGAGGTATTGCTTCTTTTTTGCTTACTTCCACAAAGAACGACTTCATGAGCGTCTCATGTTGTTCACCCCTGCACTGAGAACAACTGAATGCGTCCATCCATTTTGAATATGTTAAAAGTGTTAGCTGATTTTTGGAAAAGGGCAGAATATCCACTAGAATCAGCCAAAGTGCATACATGCAATTACACTTGAAATTCCAGGAAGTATTGCAATTTTTGCACTCCAACAATCTTGTAGTCACAAAGTCATAATCCTTACCATTAGTAGTGCATTTTGGGCAGATCATCTTTCTTGATAAATGAGCTTCCCTTAGCTCAGTAACGGTAACTTTGAGACAAGGAACTTCATCCATAATTTTCAAAAACCAGTGTTCCAAAGAGCAAGTTATGGGCCAACAGTATTTGCTGATGATTGAGCCAAAGGGTCAGACAATTCTGACATATAATGATGTGGAAGTTAAAGCGATACAAATCTCCCTTCGCTCCGCATTTGTGACACGCCGACGAAATGACAATTCGAATATCGATCAGTTTTAGTTCTTCAACAGGACAATGAAGTAGAGCAATAAATATTCAAGGCGTCCAATAATATTCCATCCGATTCCCGCAATTGCAAGCTGACTGGGAAGAAAAACATTTCTCGCAACGAAATCGGCAGCACTTCTGACAGGCATACACCTGCAAACGTTTGCCCACTCTCTCTTCCACTGCTTTGTTGACGCATTTCACTCCGCAAGTATCGCATCCAAATTCCTCTAGCAATTTCATTGGCGATCTATAAAAAGGTAGTTACAGTAAGGCACAGGACAACAAAACCAAGTTCTTATCGATATAGTCAATCATAGATATAATGAGCATAGTATATTAGCAACACGACGTAGTTTATAATATTTTTAATTTTGTTTGTGAATAGTTCACAAGTTCGCACATCGTGAGAAGGGAAAAGAGCGCATGCACAGTGATTTTGAAACAAAATAAGACAAGACAAACTATTTCGATAAGTCAGCAAAATTATGGACTTTCGTCATCTGAGTGTTCTAATACGTAATACCCCAAATTGAGTAGCACTACACAACAATTGTTTCTACAGCAATATGTTTCATAGTGAACGGAGCTCAAGAAAATCAAGTGTTTAACATCATTATTTTGTTCAAAAAATCTGATTGCGACTTGAGCACTTCGTGGTTGGTTTTGTAGAATGCAAATACGTTCTTTCGAAACAATTCTAAGCGCTCGATTTTCTTGGAACTCCTTCCCTAAAAGGTAATCTGTGAAAATGAGTCCTTGTTTGGGAGCATTTCCCAAAATATTTTCCCTTCCCTTATTGCTCCTTATCTTATCGCACATTCGGGCGAACTGAGCGCACAGCTTCCACGTTGCAGAGTGATTAATACATTCAAAGGAAATATCGATTTGTAAATATATCTTCTTGCATTCCTAATTGTGAACTAGTTAGATTTGATAATTTTTTTCAAAAAGTATATGTATATGTATGCTTCTTTTGCGAAAGCACATCGGTTGAAAAAGAAAGAAGAACTATCATTTGGACGAACATGAATCGAGACAGTTGCTTCTTTTTCTGTCTGTTTAGAGCACTGAAGAAACGTCAGGGCAATCCAAAAATGGTCGTTGTAAGTTTTTCTGGAAACAATGCAAACAATCAGACAGTTAACTTTCGGGCCCACTCTAGACTCCATCAGATTCTCCATGCGAAATATCGCAATTGTCGCAGGTCGCACTGATTGGCCAATATTGGGTATGGCAATTGCGTTACTAGCAAACGGCAAACCAGCGCGAATGGGAGTGACAATTGAGGGTAGATTTCTTCGCGTCTCTGACTACGGTAAATTGTTTCTCGCGCATGAAAATAAGAAAAATATTACTTCTTACTTTATTAAAGACCGCAAGATCTTGGGAAGGACTGTGAAGAATGTGAAGGACTGCATTGTTTAGAATAATGAATGCCTCATTTTCCAAAGCTAACTGTGACCTACAACAAAGAAACTTAAAAAGCTGTTAACTTCCATCAAATGCTGTTAACTTACGTCACATGTTCCCTTCATTGTGTACCATTATTTTAGTCTTTGAAATAGTTAATAGCTAGGAATTACTATAGCGATGGGGTTTCTGGTGAATTACGTGAACTTTCCTAGCATTACAACGTGAGTGGGCTACAGTGTAAACAAAGTGAGCAGTGCTTGCGTGGATGTTGAATTCCGCAGCTCTTGACCAGGATATCAACACAAATAACTAACAAAACAATTTATTAGTGAACACGGTACTGTAGTCAAATAAGTGGCCGAAGGCCTGCGAGGGACACATATTGGTTAAGTCGGTGGAGCTACTGCGATTCAGGAATGTGAATTTTCGAGTTTTTTTTTCAGAAAATAGCACGGTTTTGCCTATAAAGCACCAAAACCACCGTAATATTATAGTAGAAACAATCTTCTATCGGAAATCGATCGAAAACTACTTTTTTTATCGGGCCCAAAAATGTCATTATTTAATAATTTTATTGTGTTTTATTATAAAATTTGCCATTATTTGAGTTTATATTGTGTTCAAATTATAAACAGTTGCATTATTTGTCGTTAGGCAGCTGTTTGCGCATTTGGATTCATCTTAGCGTATATCTTTCTTGTTTGACGCATTATTTTGCATAATGGCATCGTATTTTGAAATTTGCGATAAATAATTGGTGTTTTTCATCTCTTTTCAAAAAATACTATTTAGCTGCTTAGAATAGCCGACTATTCACGCTGCCAATGGGTTGGCTTACAGCCATAGCCGCTCTGTGTTCAAGAAACGGCTATGGATATAGCCGTAGGCGCATGCTTTGTTGTTAGCGACCACGGCTATAGCTGTAGCCACGCCCTGACAGAAAAGCGGCTCGGCTAGAAAACCGCATGATGCGTAGCCGGCTGCAAAAATAGCCGTTTTTACACCACTCTTGTTCAAGCATGTGAGCCTCGTGTCATAATCTGCCATATAAAAGTTTATGACAGGTACTATTATCGTGCTTATATATTTAGTCCTATTTATTCCTAATGATTCCAATAACAGGAATGTTTTGTTAACTTCGGCTGCACATCTCGATTGGAACGATGTGTCATAATTCATAATTGACATTATTTGAGCCCATTTAGGTTCTTTTTTTAGGGATTTACATGCGACACCCATAGAGAATTTTTACAACAGTATCTGTAAGTAAATCACATGTGGCAGTTGGAAACTTAATACAACACATAAAGGCCTAGAATATCAAAACGAGACCATATTTACAAATATTTACTAAAAAACAGCGAAGATTAAGCACAAAAACATACATAATAAACAAACAATACTTTAAACAGTTACACTAAATTTACACTAATGGGGTCTCGATGTATTGCAAACATTGCCGATTTTTGCTTCCAAGTATGGCTTTAATTACCGTAGATTGGCACTACACGAGAACATCTACAGACCGCCAATAAATTGTCCCGCGGCGGTAGCCACAGGACTATGTTTTCGAGCGTGCATAAACTGTGCATTTTCGCCTCCTCTAGTATTATCAACGGTGCATTTTCTAACTTTCAAAGGTGTATGCAAAATCGTACACGAGATGCACATTTGATACTTGGAAGCAAAATGAGCTGTTTTTGCCATACATCGAGACCCCATAAATAAATAGAAAAATGAAAAGAAAAAATGTAAAATTCATTACTTACTGTCACTCTCAATATAATGCAAATTTCGACATTAAAAAACAATAACTTGCTTGACAAAACGACAACTTGACAAAAATAAAAGCGACGCACACATAAGTGAAATAAGCAAGGCAAAGTAAGAACACATGTTGAATCGCACCAATAAAACATGAAAGCAAAAATATAGAAAACATCCCATATATGAATAAACATAATAGTCAAATAAATAAGCTTAAAGGGAGAGGCCCATGACAATAAAGTTTTCCTCAATTTATTTGTAGAGAATGTCCGGAATTTCAGTATTATTACCGTGAATACCTCATTGCCTGAAGCCTAGAACTCACAGAGTTATTCCCCGGCAAAGAGTTCGGCCAGGTACCGTAGTCAGAATCAATTTTCTCGCTTTTAGGGCATTCTTGTATTGCAAACGCCTCTTTATAGTTGTAGGAATGATCTTTATTCGTTTGACCATTCTTATATAGAGAAAGAATGCAAATGAACGCATATAAACCGTGAAAACGAATTTTGACGTTGCTGACTACGGTACCTGGCCGAACTGTTTGCCGGGGAACAACTCTGCGAGTTTGAGGCTTCATGCAATGCGGTTTTCACAGTAATAATTCTGAAATTCCGGACATTCTCTACAAATAAATTGAGGAAAACTTTATTCTCATGGGCCTCTCCCTTTAAAAAGACGACAGAAAATAACATATTAAACACAATACACAGTAAGATCGGTGTCTAAATATTTTCGAAAATGGAGCATGCTTTAGATTGTTAACTTAAACTTTATAACCTATTATCCATAGTATCAGCCTCATGTGAGAGAACTGGCACATATTCTGGTCTTGGTCTTTGCATCAAAGTTTCCTCTCCAAGTTTACTTGTAGACATTCTGCCTCAGATATTCTCTAGCATCGTGCGGAACTCCTTGATTTCATCGTTAGACTAAATGAAAATAAAATACAGAAAAGCCTCAAACTTTCTTAGTCGACCTATTGCGCATATCCTACTGGGCCTAGCCCGAAGAAGACGTCGAACAATTCGTCATCTAGAACTCGTTGCCGTCTACTCTGGACTTCTGCGGGACAAGTAATAAGTCCGTTTTGAAAATGTATCGCAACACTCTTGAATAAAGGAGCACACTCTTGATGCGCAAAAGATTTTTAAGTTGAAGCTTACCTTTTTCATTGAGTGCAGAAGGGGTTTGATGTGATAGTCAACTCTGTCCATATCACATTTCGAGAGTATTTCTCTACAACGTTCAATGTCTCCACAAGTTGAGGCCCTTTTGTAAACAGCACCCAGGAGCTCGCACAATTGCCGATAGTTCTCTTTCGACTACAATGAAAATTATCAGGGAAAATATTAGCAGTTCTACCTCTTAAAACGGGTTTGATTATTTTCAGGTGCCGAACGTTCGAGTTTCGCACAAGAAAACTACACTCAAGTACGGGACTAGGAGTTTTTACAGAAACAGTTTCACAAGATAAAGATAATGTAGTCAGCAACAACCAGAAACCCAAGCTATTGGCGTCATGAAAGTCCGTTTACTATTAGTTTCTCTGCAAGACCGTGCTTGACTTGATGAAAGACATGACTTTTTACAGAGTAGTGCTCACCTCGCTGTTCACTTGTCGGTATTCTTCAGCCCAGGCATGAATTTTCTTCAAATTCTTCTCTGAGTGCTTGCCAACAATTCCCATAATGCTCCAGTTCATTGCTTCTTCAGTTTGGTGTATCTTATGTTTTCGCAGCACACAAAGGGAACATATCTCGTGTTCGGAACAAGTCCGACAATAAAACGTGTCCTTCAAGTCATCCACTCGGCCACATTTACACCTAAACTATTTTAAAGGATCACAAAAACACGCATATTAAACGGTTCAAAAAACTCTCCGACAACCTCTGGGACTTGAGAAACCTACAGTTGTTCGCGTATTTATTATTCACTCAGGGTTTTACCAGCATGATATATCGCGAGTTTGCACTCTGAACTCACTTTATCTTTGTCGCCAAATTTGGTTTCTCGCATGTGCCCATTGTGGAGATGTTTCCATAATTCGACGGATCCCTTGTATCGAGAGAACTAACGGTGAGATGGACCACTTTGCGAGACTCCAGAAGTGAGGTCCCTGCCCTTTCCAACATTTCTTTCGAAGGAGAAATTCTGGGACGTGGCCTGAGTAAACTAAAAGACGTGGGAGTCTGAACGCATCAAAACTGCATGTTTTTGAATTAAGCATATTCTTTAATTTGTGAAATTTGGTTTTAATTAGAAACAGTTAAGCAGGTCCATATAAATTTCTTTTTGTTTTACTGTGCAACACTCCAGGGTAGGAAACTCTATTTTGCTAAACTTGTAAATGCAAAGTGAACCAGAGTTAAGTTACCTATTTGCGAAAAATCACAGAAGAAATAAATCATTGCGTACCTTGGAAGTGGCGGGTGGTTGCTGCTTGTGCTGGCTGTGGTTGAGACATTTCTGCAGCTGGCCTCTTCAAGTAAAAACTGCCCGAGCGAAATAGAGGATTTAGTCGATTTCGGCACGTTTTGTTTGAAGAGGGTGTGAAGAGGTACATCTTCGTAGTTACTTCCTTCCACAAAGAACGATTTCATGATGAGCGTCTCATGTTGTTCACCCCTGCACTGAGAACAACTGAATGCATCCGACCATTTTGAATATGTTAAAAGTGTTAGCTGATTTTTGGAAAAGGGCAGAATATTCCATAGAATCAGCCAAAATGCATACATGCAATTACACTTGACAATCCAGGAAGAATCGCAAGTATTGCACACCAACAATTTTGGTCCTCAAATCCATAATCCTCACCATTAGTGCATTTTGGGCAGATCATCTTTATTATTAGTGGAGGGTCCCTTAGCTCAGTAACAGTAACTTTGATAGAAGTGAATTCATCCATAATTTTCAGGAACCATTGTTCTAAAGAGCAAGTTATGGGCCAACAGTGTTTCTGAAAATTGCGGATCAGACAATTCGCACACGCTATGGTGTGGAAGTCACATCGACACAAATCTTCCTTCGATCTGCATACGTAACACACCGACGAAGTGACAACTCGAATATCGATCAGTTTTAGTTCTTCAACAGGACAATGTAGTAGAGCCATAAATGTGCCAAGCGTCCAATAATATTCCATCCGATTCCCGCATTTGCAAGCTGACTGGGAATCAAAACATCTATTGCAACGAAATCGGCAACACTTCTGACAGGCAGGAATGCGGGGAAAGTTGTCCACTCCCTCTTCCACTACTTTTTTGACAAATTTCACTCGGCAAGTATCGCATCCAAATTCCTCTAGCCATTTCATTGGCGATTCTATAAAAAGGTAGTTACAGTAAGGCACAGGACAACAAAACCAAGTTCTTATCGATATAGTCAATCATAGATATAATGAGCATAGTATATTAACAACACGACGTAGTTTATAATATTTTTCATTTTGTTTGTGAATAGTTCACAAGTTCACACATCGTGAGAAGGGAAAAGAGCGCATGTGCATGAGTTTTTGAAGCAAAATAAGACAAGACAAACTAGTTCGATAAGTCAGCAAAAAGTACGCAACTGGCTTTCGTCATCTGAATGTTCTAGTACGTAATACACCCAAATTGAGTAGCACTACAGAACAATTGTTTCTACAACAATATTTTTCATAATAAACGGAGCTCAAGAAAATCAAGTTAACATTTTTTTTTAACAAATCAAGTTAACAAAAAAAAAAAAAATCTGATTGCAACTTGAGCACTTAGTGGTTGATTACTGTTTTTAAATCTGAGTAAACATGCGAACACTTTGAAATGAATATTTAAATTAAGAACGGATGTTAATTGTAGAATGCAACTACGTTCTTTCGAAACAATTAATGAACTAACTAAGGGCTCGATTTTCTTGAAACTCCTTCTCTAAAAGGTAATCTGTTAAAATGAATTCTTGTTTGGGAGCATTTCCCAAAATATTTTCCCTTCCCTTATTGCTCCTTATCTTATCTCGCATTCGGGCGAACTGATGCTGAGCACTTTGCTTCAACGTGGCAGAGTGATTCATACATTCAAAGGAAAGATCGATTTGTAAATATATCTTCTTGCATTCCTAATTGTGAACTAGTTAGATTTGATAATCTTGTGTTTATACATTTCAAAAAGTATGTGTATAAGTACGCTTCTTTTGCGAAGGCACATCGGTTGGAAAAGGAACTATCCATTTGGACGAACATGGAGAGACAGATGCTTCTTTTTACTGACTCTTTAGCGCACTGAACAACCGCTATAAATGGACGTTTGTAGGTGTCATATTCATATATAATAATAATAATAATAATTTATTACGCACACATAAAATTCATGAGAAAAATATATGCAACGTACAGTTTTGTCGAGTAAAGCAACAGTCAACAGTAGCACAAATACAAAAATGAAGAATAAATAAAGTGACACATTATACAGAAATCTATGAAGCTAAGTGCGGAGTTTCCTCAATATATATGTTATACATAGTATGTCTACAAGTGGGATATATTGGAACATATCAGCATAGGGAGAGTAGAATAAAAGGAATGGGTCTAAGGAGTAGATATGGACCTCTTCGACCAGAAGACCACTCTTCAAACTTCTCTACCCTACACTCTACTCTACCTTCTGACCTTTCAGGAGCCGCACCAACACTTCAGGGAACGATCTCAACCGTTTATAACAAAATCATTGCTAGTATTTGTCAACCATGCCAATAACTAAGTTGTTATTCACAATCAGTTATTGAATATGTGTCGTATAACCTCATTATAAACTAAAAATATGATATAGACACAAAACAGTACAAATTATGGTGTTTGAGGAGAAACTTCGAAGAAACTTCGACCCTAGAGTGCAAGTTTCTCTTCCCATACATACGCCTTACTTGCAACGGAACTTTCCGTGCGCACGTAACTTCCGTGCGCTCTGAAATGTTGGTGAAAACGCAAGTAGCGCGGACTTACTTGCGCACGGAAGTTCCGAGCGCTCTGAAATGTTGGTGGAACCGGCCTCTGGATCGGACGTCGCCCCTACCCTCTCCATTCTAATTAACAGTCATTTCATTGAGTTAAAAATAAATTGTTTTGCTAGTACCTTGAGTCACAACAGTATGTTTTCGGGAAACAAATGCAAACAATCAGGCAGTTAATCTGTCGGGCACTCTAGGTAGTCCCTATTCTTGATCACTTAATCTAAGTCTTCATGCCAAATATCGCAATTGTCGCAGGTCGCACTGATTGGCCAATATTGGGTATGGCAACTGCGTTATTAGCAAACGGCAAACCAGCGTGAATGAGAGTGACAATTGAGGGTAGATTTCTTGGTGTCTCTGACTACGGTAAATTGTTTCTTGCGCATGAAAATAAGAAAAATATTACTTCTTACTTTATTAAAGACGGGGAAGGACTGTGAAGAATGTGAAGGACTTTGTTTAGAATAATGAATGCGTCATTTTCTAAAGCTAACTGTGACCTACAACGAAGAAAATTAAAAATGCTGTTAACTTCATCACCTGTTCCCTTCATTGTGTATCATTATTTTAGTCTTTGAAATAGTTAATAGCTAGGAATTACTATAGCGATGGGGTTTCTGGTGAATTACGTGAACTTTCCTAGCATTACAACGTGAGTGGGCTACATCTTGACCAGGATATCAACACAAATAACTAACAAAACTATTTATTAGCGAACATGGTACTGTAGTCAAATAATTGGGCGAAGGCCTGCGAGGGACACATAATGGTAAGTCGGTGGAGCTACTGCGCTTCAGGAATTCTGCACGAAGCACCACAGAGGCTCTCCAGAAGAATCGAGTAGCCCTGTATAGAATGACACGGGAACGTTGGGAGGGCCCCCCCTAAAATTGCTGAACAATTAATGATGTGCAGGTTATTGTAAGGCAGGCGGCGAGAACTCGAATAATTAGCAACAGTATTACGGTAAGTAAAGCAACAATTAACGAGAGAAATGGGCTGGGAGTTCCAACACAGTGAGTATAATAATGCAGTAGGACCAAATATTTAGTATGCAAATATGGTATGTCAAATAAAGAGCAGGTATTTCAAAACAATTACTCTTCTATTCATTGGTTTTACTGCGAGTTGAACATCGACGCGGGGGCGGAGAATCCCGTCTAGAAACGAGAATATTTACAAAGGTATCGTATTATTGGAAAAGCTCACATATTTCAAAGATTTCGCCTATAAAGTACCAGACGGCTATCGCCGCCTGAGGCGACTTTCAAAGTTTAAGATGCAGGAACAGTGAGCACCCCTGTGTGAAACGTTTGCAACGTATCGTGAAAAATCATGAAATAACACCGATTTCGTTTTCTCAACACTGGGCTCCGATTCTCCTTTTATAGCCTCTTAGATATTCTAATTTTCGTTGCGTGCATACAAGCAAAAGACCAAGTAAACTCTTCTCCTTTATATAATAAGATGATTCAACTTTATTATTATGCTTGAGCTGAAGTTAGTGTTTTTTTTAGTATTGGTGCTAATGGTCTATTTAAAAAACACTACGATAACGTACCATGACGTGTGTAGCATGTGTATGTCTCGGCTCCTCGCCAATAAACGAGAATACCGTACCCTCACTCAAGGACACTAAGCAAAGATGACCCCCTTTGATAGCCCCTACTACCACAACACAAATACATTTACACCCGATTGATCTGCTATATTAAAGGTCCACCTTATCACCAGACGGCACTTGCTCTGGCTTACCTTTGCCATAGCCCATCGCCCCAGTACACTACTGTCGTTAAAGTATCACCTTGCTGTAACCTTATCATTACCTGCATTTTCATTATTATCGAACATTGTCTTTATATCATTCATTTTATCCTCACACACAATAAATATATATCCGAAGTGTTTCCTCGCAGAACATAGTTATACATCACAATCTACCATTAGTCAACACAGTGTAACTTGGCGAATCTTCCCGTCTGGATACTCTTTCCTGTCAGAAAAAAGTCTGGATAAAGGCAGCCTAGAATATCAAACCGAGACCATAAAAAAACCATATTTACTAAAAAACAGTGAAGATTAAGCACAAAAACGTACATCATAAACAAACAATACTTTATACAATTACACTCGATTTTCACTAAATAAAGAGAAAAATGGAAAGAAAAAATTTAAAATCATTACTGTCACTCTGAATAGAATGTTAATTTCGACATTAAAAAAACAACAACTTGACAAAAATAAAAGCGACGCACACATAAATGAAGTAAGCAAGGCAAAGTAAGAACACATGATGAATCGCAGCACTAAAACATGACAGCAAAAATATAGAAAACGTCCCATATATGAATAAACATAATAGCCAAATAAATAAGCTTAAAAAGACGACAGAAAATAACATATTAAACACAATACACAGTAAGATCGGTGTCTAAATATTTTCGAAAATGGAGCATGCTTTAGATTGTTAAGTTAAACTGTATAGCCTATTCTTCATAGTATCAGCCTCATGTGAGAGAACTGGCACATATCCGGTTCTTGGTCTTTGCATCAAAGTTTCCTGTCCAAGTTTACTTGTAGACATTCTGCCTCAGATATTCTCTAGCATCGTGCGGAACTCCTTGATTTCATCGTTAGACTAAATGAAAATAAAATACAGAAAAGCTTCAAGCTTTCTTTACAATCGACATATTGCGCATATCCTACTGGACCTAGCTTGAAGAAGTCGTCGAACAATTCGTCATCTGGAACTCGTCGCCGTCTACTCTGGACTTCTGCCGGACAAGTATTAAGTCCGTTTTGAAAATGTATCGCAACACTCTTGAATAAAGGAGCACGCTCTTGACGCGCAAACGCTTTTTAAGTTGAAGCTTACCTTTTTTATTGCGTGTAAAAGGTGTTTGATGTGATAGTCAACTCTGGTGATATCACATTTCGAAAGTACTTCTCCACATCGTTCGATGTCTCCGCAAGTTGAGGCCCTTTTATAGAGAGCACCCAGAAGCTCACACAACTGTCGATAGTTTTGTACCGTCTGCAATGAAAATTCATAAGTGAGAATGTACCGAAGTATTATCGGTTCTGCTTATTCCTCTATTGAAACAGTTTCGAGAATACCAAGAAATAATTTATTGCCTCATTGCTAACATTAAGAGGAAAATTTACTTATTGAGACACATTAGCCGCAACTTTTAATAGCAGCCCTAGAAGAGTTCCAATTCCCAAGTAGTGATCACCTCGCTGTTCACTTGGCGGCATTCATGAGCACAGGCATGCATCTTCGTCAAATTCTTCCTTGAGTGCTTGCTAACAATTCCCATAATACTCCAGTTCTTTGCTTCTTCAGTTTGGTGTATTTTATGTTTTCTCAACACGCACAGGGAACAAATGCCATGTTCGGAACAGGTCCGACAATAAAACATGTCCTTCAAGTCATCCACTCGGCCACATTTACATCTAAACTATTTTGAAGCGTCACGAAAAAAAAACGTATTAAATTAAGCGGTCTAAAACATCTGCGAATACCTTCCGGTAATTGAGAAACCTACAATTGTTCGCATATTTATGATTCACTTAGAGTTTTCCACCAATATGGATTTGTAAGAAACATACATAGTTATTAATAGTTATTTGTCTGAACTCACTGGCTCTTTGTGGCCCCAATTGTGTTATCACCAGTGCTTATTGCGGAGCCACACTGATAATTTGTGGCATTTCTGGTATCCAGAGAACTACCGGTGGGATGGACAACTCTGTGAGACTTCAGAAACGATTCGCCTCTGTTTTCTAACCTTTCTTTCGGAGGATAGGTTCTCGGACGTTGCCTCAATTAAAAATTTAGGAGCCTAGCCGAGTAAACCTGACAACTGTGAAGTAACTATGTAAAGTGTAGCAGTGGCAGTTAATTCTATTTAGTTACATTACAACACGGTTGCGAATAAGAGTGAGCGAAGTAGTCTTTTTGCGAATTTCCCCTGGACAAGTACGTAAAAACTTACTCAATTGGCGGGTAGTTGTTGCTTGTGCTGACTGCGGTAGAGGAATGTTTGTCGCTGGCCTCTTTAATTAAAAACTTTCCGAGCGTAATCGGGACAGTAGTATAATTTGGCGCATTTTGTTTGAAGAAGGTGTAAAGGGGTATTGCCTCGTTGGTACTTTGTTCCGCGACAAAAGTCGTCATGAATGTCTCATGTTGTTTATTCTTGCATTTAGAACAACTGAATGCATCCATCCATTTTGAATATGTTGAAAGTATTAGCTGATTTTTGGAAAAGGACAGAATATCCACTAGAATCAGCCAAAATGCATACATGCAATTACACTTGACAATCCAGAGGCCGTTTTCAGCAACATTTACTTCTGTCATAAATTTTTGACCATCAAAAAGGTACTTAGGTTAAGTAAATTTATGACTGAAGTACGCTGCCACACGCTTTTTGATGGATTTCACCAACATTTACTTTTTTTGAAGGAAAACGTTGGATAACAGTTAGATTACGTTTTAAAACGAATATGATACACATCTAAGTAATTACTAAAAGTTGTTTACCATGTAAACAAGAAATATATAAATAATCAAGCGTGTAATCACTTTATTAATATGTGAAATGTTATCCAAAAACTGAAATCATTGTCAATTAATGTTTAGAAAACTTATTTACCATAAAAACCATACAATAATTAAACAAATTAAGTTAATTAGTCTTCATAAAGGAGAAAAAACTGAAGTACAGGCTTACTTTCACCTTTTTGGTGGAAGTACGCCTCCCGTGTTAAAAGCGTACTTCTGTCAAAAAGGTACTTAACCTAAGTACCTTTTTGACAGAAGTAAATGTTGGTGAAACCAGAAGCACCGCGCGCTTTTGACTGAAGTACCCTTTTTGACAGAAGTAAATGTTGGTGAAAACGGCCTCAGGAAGAATCGCAGTTTTTGCACTCCAACAATCTCGAGCTCTTAAAAGCATAATCCTTCGTGCATTTTGGGCAAATCATCTTTATCAATAACGGAGTTTCCCTCAGCTCAGCAACAGTAACTTTGAGACAAGTGACTTCATCCATAATTTTCAAAAACCAGTGTTCCAAACAGCTAGATGTGGGCCAATAGTTCTTCTTAAACTGTCCGAGGCAATTCGCACATATAATGGAGTGGAAGTAAACTCGGTACAAATCTCCCTTCGATCCGCATTTGTGACACGCCGACGAAGTGACAACTCGAATATCCATCAGTTTTAGTTCATCAACAGGACAATGAAGTAGAGCAAGTAATGTAAACAACGGCAGGTAATTCTCCAAAGGATTCCCACAATTGCAAGTCGAGTGCGAATCAAAGCATTCTCTGCAACGAAATCGGCAGCACTTGCGGCACACGTACAATCCGAAAAGAAAATTGTCCTGACCGGCTTCCAACGTTTTGGAGACAAATTTCTCACTGCCTTACAACAACCAAATTCCATTAACAAGTTCATTTGCGTTTCTGAAAGTGATAATTACGGAAAAGCACTGGACTTCAAAGCCAAGCATGGTGGTACATATGAACAACTACATTCAACGGTCAAAAGACAGCACGGAACACACAACATGAAAAGTGTAAACAGCGGACAGGCACCGACTGAAATACTGAAACAATCTTATCTGCACAAACTGAAACGTCAATACTGAGTAGTACTACAGTGCAGCAGTTGAATTTCTGCATGACATATGAAACATTGCACCACAAATTAAGTAAACCATCCTAAAGACATTTGAGTAAAATAGTGTTCCCGATGTGTTGACAGAAAATATCACCATTTATGCTCCCTATCTTCTATAAGACGTGCAAAAAAACAATAAGCCGCTTATTCTCCTTCGGTAAAAGACTGATTGCTACATTTTTTGTTGTTGTACTAGAGAGCATCTGAGCGAAACGGGTTACATTAAAGCAGTATTAATACCTAGTCGAAGTAGACCTGGCAAGAAAAGCGCTAATCGAAATAGTTGGCACATTTATTATGTGCGCAGGTTGAAAGGCTGCGACAGTCGACCCCTGCCCGCGTCCTGCGGCCGTTACCACAATCAGCGTTACTGCAATTACCCGTTACCCGTTACCACAATCACGCTCCAACTCGTATTACTGTAGTTTGTGTTACTTTCCAAATTACTGGAATGATTAATGCGCATAAATACAGAATAATGGCGAATCGCGGACCGCAAGACCGCTGGCCACGTTTTGTACCTTCACTGCCTTACAAAGCGGAATTATTGTTGCTACAGCACGCCCGTTCAGGTTGAAAGACGAGGACGGGCAACGTTTTGTTCAAACTAGGCAAAAAAAGACAAAAAAATAGGGGCAAAAAGGCAAAAAAAAACCAACACAATTTACAAACCTATTCAACAACTTCTTACGCGGCTTCCAAATTACTTATCCTTTTAGTTATTACTCCCTTTCGTCCCACGTGGAATCAAGCAAACGTGTATTTTTGAAGATTCGAAGACTTTTTGAGCAGTTTGGCACCAGAAGCTGGTCCTGAGGTGTAGTATTCTGCAAGACACCGGCACACAATGCGGAATTGGTTGCTAAAACGATAAATTGTTGTCCACTTACTACAATACAACTACAGTGCACGCAAGTGGACAACGCACCAAGTTTGTGTACGACACCGATTTCATGGACCCCAATGATTATGACGAACCGGAGGGAGGAGTTGTAGAATTTAACGAATACAACCACTTCCAACACTGAATCTATGCCACCTGATTAATTATTTGTGGTTATGGTTTGCTGCGCATATCTAAATAAGTTGTTCCTTTGAATGTTTATATGAGTCGATATGTCAATGACCAGCAGAGCAAGGAAGGCTATTTGTCATGCTACGTCAATTATATGGAAATCTGGCAATAGTTCAAGTATGTGAGCCTCATGTCATAAACTGCGATATAAAAGTTTATGACAGATACTATTATTATGCTTGTCCCTATTTAGTCCTATTGATTCCAAGAACAGGAATGTTTTGGTCAACTTCGGCTGCACATCTCGATTGGAACTCTGTGTCATAATCCATAATTGACATTATTTGAGCTCATTTTGGTTCTTTTTTTTATCTGTAAGTAAATCACATGGAAACGGCACTTGGAAGCTGAATTCAACACATAAAGGCCTAGAATATCAAACCGAGACCATATTTACAAATATTTACTAAAAAAACAGTGAAGATTAAGCACAAAAACAGCGAAGAAAAAGAGGAGGGCGTAAGAGAACTTTTTGAAGTCAGCAAAGAAAAAGAGGAGGAATTGTTTTAGAAATTGTTTAAACTACGGTATTTTGTGACAGCGTGTTATAGAATATCTGTGAAGCAGGCTTGACATTGCGCTTTAATACAACACATGAAGGCCTAGAATATCAAACCGAGACCATAAAAAAAACCATATTTACAAAATATTTACTAAAAAAACAGTGAAGATTAAGCAAAAAACATACATAATAAACAAACATACTTTATACAGTTACTCTAAATTTACACTAAATAAATAGAAAAATGGAAAGAAAAAATTCAAAATTCATTACTTACTGGCACTCACTCTCAATAGGATGTTAATTTCGACATTAAAAAACGACAACTTGACAAAAATAAAAGCGACGCACATATAAATGAAATAAGCAAGGCAAAGTAAGAACCCATGATGAATCGCAGCAATAAAACATGAAAGCAAAAATATAGAAAACGTCCCATATATGAATAAACATAATAGCCAAATAAAGAAGCTTAAAAAGACGACAGAAAACATATATAAACACAATACACAGTAAGATCGGTGTCTAAATATTTTCTAAAATGGAGCATGCGTGACTATAACCCCTCCATAGTATCAGCCTCATGTGAGAGAACTGGCACATATCCGGTTCTTGGTCTGTGCATCAAAGTTTCCTGTCCAAGTTTACTTGTAGACATTCTGCCTCAGATGTTCTCTAGCATCGTGCGGAACTCCTTGATTTCATCGTTAGACTAAATGAAAATAAAATACTGAAAAACTTCAAGGCTTCTTTACAATCAACATATTGCGCATATCCTACTGGACCTAGCTTGAAGAAGTCGTCGAACAATTCGTCATCTGGAACTCGTCGCCGACTGAACAGGAGACCGTGTTTTTGACGTGTTTTTTGAGAAGATTACCTTTTTCATTGCGTGTAAAAGGAGTTTGATGTGATCGTCAACTCTGGTGATATCACATTTCGAGAGTATTTCTCTACAACGTTCAATGTCTCCACAAGTTGAGGCCCTTTTGTAAACAGCACCCAGAAGCTCACACAATTGTCGATAGTTTTGTTCCGACTGCAATGATAGTATTAAGCTTATAAGCAATAATAATAAACATAGACTTGTGATTTGCCTCTAAATTAGGTTTACAATGAATAAAATACATGAAGGTCTTATAATAAAGGTTTACTTAAAGGGGCAGTGTCGCTTCACGATCGTTAGTTTATTATTCTATTTTTTATCGACCGTGAAAATTCGTGGTCAAACATGCCCCCAATGGCAAATCACATGTTCAAGTGCTCGTTTAGATCATTTTTGTCCCAAGACCCAGACCTTATTGTAGGCTAAATAAAAGCAGAGAGCATTGGAAACGACAACTTGGCCTGGGGCGGCAGAGCAGAGGCAATTCCGTCCATGAAATGGATAATTTTCTTCAGGGCAAGTCAAGAATCTCAATTTTCCAGTGCACTCTCAACTACAACACGGTCGGGGACTCGAGACAAAAATGAGCAACATCTGAGCTTGCGATTTGTTATTGGAATCATATTACCTTGAAGTTTTTTATAGTTAATAAAAGCGGGAAGAAACTAACGATCACGAAGTGAAACCGAACCTTTAAAATCGCACAAAAACTTCATTAAAAAAACAATCGGCTCCCAAAGGTTGACATCACAACTTGACATCACAAACTAAACACGGGCGTTCCCATAGTGCTCACCTCGTTGTTCACTTGACGGTATTCTTCAACCCAAGCATGAATTTTTTTCAAATTCTTCTCTGGGTGTGTGCTGACCATTGCCAAAACGCTTGAGTTCATTACTTCCTCAGTGTCATGAAGTTTGTGATTTTTCATCCCACACAGGGAACATATTCCATATTCTGAGCAAGTCCGACAATAAAACATGTCCTTCAAAGCATCCATTCGACCACATTTACATCTAAATTATTTCTTTCTCGTTGTGTACCCACTTCTGCGTCTGCTACTAAAGCAAAAATAAAAAAATCTCTGAATAACACCGTATCATCAAGAAGAAAAATGGTGCAACGCGACGCTCAATCGGTGTTCTCAAGCACAATGATAGCTCCGGTGCTTGACATGTTAAGCACAAAAGGGTAGTCAACTGTCGTCCCACAAATATGGCTGTGGGCAAATAATATGTAAGACACAAGCAAAGTCTTCCTATTTTGTGTCTGAACTCACTTTATCTTTGGTTTCTCGCATGGGTCCATTGTGGAGATGTTTCCATAGTTTGTTGGATCTCTCGTATCCAGAGAACTTAAGGTGGGATGGACCACTTTGCGAGACTCCAGAAGTGAGACCCCTGCCCTTTCCAACATTTCTTTCGAAGGCTTGATTCTGGGATGAGGCCTGAGTAAAGTAAAAGACGTGGGAGCCTCAACGCTTGTCAACCGCATGTTTTTGAATTAAGCATATTCTTTAATTTGTGAAATTTGGTTTTAATTAGAAACAGTTAAACAGGTCCATATAAATTTCTTTCTGTTTTACTGTGCAGCGCTCCAGGGTAGGAAACTCTATTTTGCTCTCGATTACCTATTTGCGAATTATCACAGGGGATTTTTTTTAAATAATTGCGTACCTTGGAAGTGGCGGGTGGTTGCTTCTTTTGCTGGCTGTTGTCGAGGCATTTTTGCCGCTGGTCTCTTCAAGCAAAAACTGCCCGAGCGAAATAGATGATTTAGTAGATTTCGGCACGTTTTGCTTGAAGAGTTTGTGAAGAGGTATTGGTTCGTTTTTGCTTACTTCCACAAAGAACGACTTCATGAGCGTCTCATGTTCTTCATTTCTGCACTTAGAGCAACTGAATGCATCCGACCATTTTGAATATGTGAAAAGTGTTAGCTGCTTTTTGGAAAAGGACAGAATGTCCACTAGAATCAGCCAAAATACATACATGCAATCACACTTGACACTCCAGGAAGTATTGCAATTTTTGCACACCAATAATTTTGAGCTCTTAAAAGCATAATACTTAGTGCATTTTTGGCAGATCATTTTTATTCTCAGTTTAGTATTCCTTAGATCAGTAACAGTAACTTTGATAGAAGTGAATTGATCCATAGTTTTCAGGAACCAATTTTCTAAAGAGCAAGTTGTGGGCCAACAGTGTGTCTGAGCATTGAGGATCAGGCAATTCGCACACAATATACTGTGGAAGTAAACTCGGTACAACTCTCCCTTCGATCCGCATTTGTGACACACCGACGAAGTGACAACTCGAATATCCATCAGTTTTAGTTCCTCAACAGGACAACGAAGTAGAGCAATAAATGTGCCAAGCGTCAAATAATATTCCATCCGATTCCCGCAATTGCAAGCTGATTGGGAAGAAAAACATTTCTCGCAACGAAATCGGCAGCACTTCAGGCAGGCATAATTGTCGAAATAGTTGCCCACTCCCTCTTCCATTGCTTTGTTGACGAATTTCACTCCGCAAGTGTCGCATACAAATTCCTCTAGCAACATTAGTGATTCTATAAAAAGATAACATAACATAACATTTATCACGAACATAAAATGTCGTACAAGTTTTGTCGAGGCAATACCACAATGAATAACTATAAAACGTGAAAATGCAAATCTGATTAAAATAAAAGCATCAAATAAAAACATTATGTTTACAGGAATAGGCGAGGGTTACTAGAGGGTGTATCATTGTAATCAAGCAATTGGGAACGCATAAAAATTCGCTTTGTAAATGTACGTTGGATCCGATCTAGGGCCACCTTATCCTTTTTCTTATATGGACTAAAGACAACCGAGCCTGACTCTAGAATTGAACGTACATAAAGAGAATATGTAAGAACCAAAAGGTTTGCCTTCCGCGTTTTCAGAGTGCGAAAGAGAGCAAACATTCTTTTTCTTGCTTGGGCACAAACAAAGGAAATATGTTTAGAGAAGGATAAATCATCTGTCATAATAAATCCTAGGTCTGTGAGCTGAGTTACCTTTTCAATCACAACCGAATTACAAATGTAGTCCACTTTTGGATTGTTTGGGCCAATGTACAGTGCTTGGCACTTATGAGGAGCCAAAGGTAACTGAAACTCAATTGACCAATCATGCACCAAGTTTATTGCGCGTTGAACTAAAATTCTATCTATAGGATCATTAATAGTACTGTATATTTTTATGTCATCTGCATACATTACAGATAGTTACAGTAAGGCACCGGACAACAAAACCAAGTGCTTATCGATATAGTCAATCATATATATAATGAGCATAGTATATTAACAACACGACATAGTTTCTAATATTTTTCATTTTGTTTGTGAATAGTTCACACATCATGAGAAGGGAAAAGAGCGCATGTACAGAGATTTTGAAACAAAATAAGAATAGAAAAACTATTTCGATAAGTCAGCAAAAAGTACGCAACGGACTTTCGTCATCTGAATGTTCTAATACGTAATACCCCCAAATTGAGTAGCACTACAGAACAGTTGTTTTTACAACAATATTTTTCATAATAAACGGAGATCAAGAAAATCAAGTGTTTAACAACATTATTTTTTTCAAAAAAAAAAAATTTGATTGCGACTTGAGCACTTAGTGGTTGATTACTGTTTTCAAACCTGAGTAAACATGTGCGCTGTGAAATGAATATTTAAATTAAGAACGGATGTTAATTGTAGAATGCAACTACGTTCTTTCGAAAAAATTCTAAGCGCTCGATTTTCTTGGACCTCCTTCCCTAAAAGGTAATATGTGAAAACGAATTCTTGTTTGGGAGCGTTTCCCAAAATATTTTCCCTTCCCTTATTGCTCCTTATCTTATCGTACATTCGGGCGAACTGAGCGCACAGCTTCAACGTTGCAGAGTGATTCATACATTCAAAGGAAAGATCGATTTGTAAATATATCTTCTTGCATTCCTAATTGTGAACTAGTTAGATTTGATAATCTTGTGTTTATACATTTCAAAAAGTATATGTATAAGTATGCTTCTTTTGCGAAGGCACATCGGTTGGAAAACGAACTATCCATTTGGACGAACATGGAGAGACAGATGCTTCTTTTTACTGACTCTTTAGCGCACTGAACAACCGCTATAAATGGACGTTGTAGGTGTCATATGTTATAGTATGTCTACAAGTGGGCTATATTGGAACATTAGCATAGTGAGAGTTGACTAAAAGGAAATGGGTCTAAGGAGTAGATATGATATGGACCTCTCCGACCAGAAAACCGCTCTTCAAACTTCTACTCTACTCTACCTTCTGACCTTTCAGGAGCCGCACAAACATTTCAGGGAACCACCCAAGGAGCAGCCGGGGAAAGATCTCAACCGCCGCTCGCCACTATCGTTGATCGTCTACCCTCCAGAGGCCATATCCACCACTCCGATTCCCTCGGGGAAATAGTCCCTGGGGACAGAAAATAGCATTCTAATGTGAGAGGCGCAGAGAAAAAGACGGGGAATTCCCCATGGGGAAATGAGTGGTGAATACGGCCTCTGGATCGGACGTCGCCCCTACCCTCTCCATTCTAATACAGTCATTTCATTGGGTTAAAAAAAAATTGTTTTGCTAGTACCTTGAGTCACAACAGTATGTTTTCGGGAAACAAATGCAAACAATCAGACAGTTAATCTGTCGGGCACTCTAGATAGTCCCTATTCTTAAAGGGACAGGCCCATCAAAGAAAACCTATATTTACGACGTATTCATAAAGTGTATAGAGCATTTTTATTACAATATATACAAACCCAATTTCACCTACTTTCGCCCTCGAGGACTTTTTCCGATGTGATCATCATCATATGTATACCGTAAAACTGCAGAGATCGAAGCTGTCTACGCAAATTTATCAAGAAATTAAAATGCGAGCTAGATTTGCATATACACCTTGGAAGTCTGCAGCATTATGGTATACATATGATGATGAGCACATCGGAAAAAGTCCTCGAGGGCGAAAGTAGGTGAAATTTGGTTTGTATATATTGTAATAAAAATGCTTTATATACATTATGAACGTTTCGTAAATATAGGTTTACTTTGATGGGCCTGTCCCTTTAATCACTTAATCTGATTCTCAATGCCAAATATCGCAATTGTCGCAGGTCGCACTGATTTGCCAATATTGGGTGTGGCAATTGCGTTATTAGCAAACGGCAAACAAGCGCTAATGGGAGTGGCAATTGAGGGTAGCTTTCTTGGTGTCTCTGACTACGGTAAATTGCGTCTCACTGCGTGAATGCTGCGCATAAAAATCAGAAAAATTACTTTATTAAAGACCGCACGCTGGGAAGGGCTGTGAAGAATGTGAAGGACTGCATTGTTTAGAATAATGAATGCCTCATTTTCCAAAGCTAACTGTCACTGTAAAGGAGTGCAAATCCTTCACAAATATGACCCCAGAAGCAACAAGTAGCACGTCGACGAGCAGTAACATAAATGAATGAGGATTAGTACAAAAAAGACAACGTGAAGGTGGCCGAAGTCCATCTTTATTAAGAACAGAAAAAAGTGGGCCGAAATCCTCTTCATACACGCCGGAGGGGCTTCATCGCATCTCTTCTTCGAATCGGCCTTCCAGTAGGCCTGAGGTTCCTTGAAAACAACACTCTTCTTTCTTCTGTAGATGGTCCAGCACAAAACCACACGTTCTCGCTCGTTCCACACCAGGTCCATCAGCACCACACGTTCACGTCCGCATCCGGCTACATGTCGATCTTGGGATAAACAGATTATATGCCACTCATATATGTATCCAAGTTAGCATGCTAGTTCGGGCTGCAAACTCATTCTATCCGACATCCAGCCCATTCTAATTCGCATTACATAATCCACATATCATGTAGGCATGCGTTTCACAAAAGTTGAGCGCTAGTCTCAACATGTCACGAAGAAACTTAAAAATGCAGTTAACTTCCATCAAATGCTGTTAACTTCATCTTCATTGTGTACCATTATTTTAGTCTTTGAAATAGTTAATAGCTAGGAATTACTATAGCGATGGGGTTTCTGGTCAAATACGTGAACTTTCCTAGCATTACAACATGAGTGGACTACAGTGTAAAGAAAGTGAGCAGTGCTTGCGTAGATGTTCAGTTCCGTAGCACTTGGCCAGGATATCAACACAATCGATATAACAAAACAATTTATAAGTGAACACGGTGCTGTAGTCAAATAATTGGCCGAAGGCCTGCGAGGGACACATAGTGGTAAGTCGGTGGAGCTACTGCGATTCAGGGATGTGCACGAAGCACTACAGAGGCTCTCCAGAAGAATCGAGTAGCCCTGTATAGAATAACAAGGGAACATTGGGAGGGGCCCCTTAAACTTGCTGAACAAATAATAATGTGCAGGTTATTGTAAGGCAATTGGAATGACTGGCGGGAACTCGAATAATTTGCAACAGTATTACGGTAAGTAAAGCAACAATTAACGAGAGAAATGAGTGGGGAGTTCCAAGTTCCAACACAGTGAATATAATACAGTAGGACCAAATATTTAGTATGCAAATATGGTATGGCAAATAAAGAGCAGGTATTTCGAAATAATTACACTTCTACTCATTTGTTTCACTGCGAGTTGAACATCCACTCGCTCGGGGGCGGAGAATCCCGTCAAGAAACGACAATTTTTACCAAAACATTGTTTTATGTGTATTCTTTTATTGGAAAAGCTCACATATTTCAAAGATTTCGCCTATAAAGTATGATTCAACTTTATTATTATACTTGAGCTGAAGTTAATTTTTTTTTGGAATTTTGATGCTAATGGTCTATTTAAAAAAACACTACGATAACGTACCATGACGTGTGTAGCATGTGTAACTTGGTGAATCTTCCCGTCGGGGTACTCTTTCCTGTCAGAGTCAATGCTTGCTGCAAGAAAGTAAAAGATCGAACCTGACGGCGCCCAAATATTATTTTTACATACAGGAAAATGTATGAGATTTTGTTCGCTTTATGTACTTTCTGCGTGTCAGGCGTTTGTTATAAGCAGGACGAACTTTTCGCAACTCTCCCAAATAAGTGCATTAGAATCATAGCGTCCTAGCCTGCACGCCCTGCACTGTACATATTTTCAATGCATGCATGCAAAACTTGTGGAAACATGTATTCAGTTTAAACTGATAGTTCCACTCTGTTTTCTGCAACCATAAAACCTTGTGGAGACATGTATTCAGTTTAAACTGATAGTTCCACTCTGTTTTCTGCAACCATAAAACCTTGTGGAGACATGTATTCAGTTTAAACTGATAGTTCCACTCTGTTTTCTGCAACCATAAAACCTTGTGGAGACATGTAATCAGTTTAAACTGATAGTTCCACTCTGTTTTCTGCAACCAGAAAACCTTGTGAAACCATGTATTCAGTGCTCAACTGTGCATTTTCACGCTCGGCAAGTGCATAATTACGTAATTCCAAAAAACACGTCGCATTTGCACACAAAATTATTTTTTTCAAAAAAACCAAAAATTGTGGATCTGCAGAATAAACATGTACGCATCTAATGAGCGAGACGATAAGCCATGTTTCAGCATTATAACAACCATTACTCATAATTGACTGTGAAAAAGTACAAGGCATTGGTTCCAGTATATTTTCTCCTATTTATAGTTAGAATAAAGCTAACGTATAAATGTAATAATGCACAGTATTCGAATACTCACAGCAATGTAATTTTTTCTGCAGCTATCATCTGAATATTTAGCCCTAGAATGTCCTACTGGCTAATCGTGTAGAAACACCATATCTGACGTGCACATTATAAATAAGCTCTTTATTTACAAAAGTGAAGCAAAAGTTTTGTAATGTACAGAAAAGAATAAAACATTCTCTGAAATGGCACATTCATTCATTATTCCCGTAGTTTTGTGTAGTTTTCTCAGTAACGAAGAAACTCTTTAGAACAGCTGGTTTTCATACGCGGGAATTATGTGCAAATAATTATAACAACCAAGAACGTAGTAAAAGTCTCAGTTAACATAAAATATACCATACAACGCACATCGGTATGCAAATTACGCTACAGTTACTCTTGTATATAATAAGAAGATAACATGTGTCTACAGAAAGTTGACATCAAATAACAGATTTAAAGGACTAAAACAGAAACAAAAAACGCGGGAATTATTAGCGAACAATGTAAATGCTCTGTTCATTTGCAATACAGAACATTGTTTGGCATCGAAACAAAATTTGACGTCGAACTTGCTGAGGCCGTTCTCATCAACACACAGGGAGCCCTCCATGAACCTCCACAGGGAGCTAAAGAGTTAAAGAGTACGTAGGGAGAGCTCCCTGTCCTGTGTGCTGGTGAATACTGCCTCAGATGAATAGTTTACTTGCTGAGATCTTATTCTCTACGTTTCTGTGCTCTCTCTTCCTGGGTCTCTTACAATCTCATAATTAATTTCTCTCTAATTATCTAGTTCTTAACATCACTATTATCACACTCTTCGTGCAGTTTTTCTCATCTCAAGGTCCTATTGAAGTAGTCTGGCTTTCCTGTTAATTTTCTCGAAATATCTCTCTATGTTGGTCCCATGGCCTGTCATAATGCACGGTGCGTTTGGGCGGAGTTGGGTTCTAATTCAAATAGGATAAAAACAAAGTTTGCGAAGTTCGAAATGATGTATTACGGCGTATGCACAAATTTATCTGACGGAAAATTTCGCACGGCGAACGCCTGTCTAGTCAAGTCAGAAAAGCAATGCTGATCAAAAATAATTGTACACACACACCTTTCCCTTCCTTCTAAAGTTGATTCGCAACAAGTGTGCCGTTTGTCAAGCGAAGACAACTCGCAGCGATAGATAGGCACATCATATTGACATATATTTCGCGCTCATGAAAATTCACCATTGCGTACCGGAAGTTCAGTTGTTGCTACCACAATTTCCTTCATTTCTCCTTCCAAAAAGATCCTCTGAACCGTGAGCAAGAACAGACGCCATGAAATAAGAAAATATAAATAAATATTTCATTTTCCATTTCAAACCCTGAAAGGCATTTTACCAGGTTATAAAATAGAAGACGTTATTTGAAAGCACAAAACTTTACCATTTTTCATTTCTCTGTACGTGTAAGTTTCGTCGTCGGTATTCATTTCTAAAGAAACGTCTACGTTACATAACGTACATTTACAGAAAGCGTTCGGTTGACTTTAGCCTTTAGTCTGCCTTTAACAAATGGCAGCAAATTGCCCCTGCTTTATGGGGTTCCCAAAATTGCTGAAAATTAACCGTATAATATAATTATAGTTCTGCAAATTTACTACAAATTCGCAAATGCGCGTGAGGGTGAAACTTACGTTTGCTGGACGAGTGATCCATATTTGTGTGCCCTTTAGCGTAAACAAAAGTCGTTTTGCTCGTTCTTATACATAGGTCTTATATATTTATAGCTTATCATTTGTTTTTCTTTACTGATTGTTTATTAATCAAATTACTTACACCTCACAGTAAGAGACTCTGCACTGTGGGTGTATAATATACTTCGTAATACCAAAAATAGGTATGGTAAATCTGATGCCTGAGAAATTCATCAAATATCCGATGATGGTCGCATGCATACTATACTGACTATACATTTACTTGTTTCCAGTAAAAATGTGGGCCTAGTGAAATGCTGGAGAATCCGTTGATGTTGCCTTGACTTGATCAGAGGCCGTATTCACCATTCCGATTCCCTCGGGGAAATATTCCCTGGGGACAGAAAATAGCATTCTAAAGTGAGACATGCTGAGAAAACGAGGGGAATTCCCCACGGGGAATTGAGTGCTGAATGTGGCCTCAGATGTAAGAAAATAAGAGAGGCCATGGTCATTGCCCGTCTGTTGGCAGGTCCCAGGACGTAAGTGTGTTCGTGTTGCAGCGTGCAGGTCGTGTGAATATGGCATGCATCATCTTGACTTCCTTGTGGTTTGTGCTCTGAAACAAATACTGGATTCGCTCGCAAAGATGACTTGTTGGCTTTACGCGGCTTGCACGACGCAACGTTGCAACTTGCATACAGGGCTAAAATATTTTTGCTGAATCCATACTTCGATGTCAAGGATACTCATCCTTTAGTTCAGAGCTTCAGGCTGTACAGACCTTTCATTATAACGCACTGATTTTGTATTGAATAACACAGTAATTAAGGGCAAGTGCAAACAAGTTAACGAGCTTGTTATTACTGTATACAGCCTTGATAAGAAATTATTATAGAGCAATCATAAGGTGATACTTGACACCTTTTCCAACACCTTCAGAGCAGTTCACAAAATGGACAAGTCGTCTAATAACGGTAGGAATACAAGATTATCTGTTGTATATTTTAGCGCAGATTCCACTACTATGTAAATAGTTTACTTAAAGGGAGGGGCCCACGAGGAAAAAGCTTTCTTCAATTTATTTGCACAGAATGTTCGGAATTTCAGAAATATTACTGTGAAAACCGCATTTCTTTGCACCTAGAACTCACTGAGTTATTCTCCGGCAAACAGTTCGGTCAGGCACCGTAGCCAGAAACAATTTTTGCGCTTTTTAGGGCATTACTGTATTGGAAACGACTCTTTATAAGCGTAGAAATGATCTTTGTTCGTTTCACCATTATTATGTAGAGAAAGAATGCAAATGAACGGATATCAACAGTGAAAACGAATTTTGACTTTGCTGACGGGGAATAACTCTGTGAGTTAGAGGCTTCAAGTAATGCGGTTTTCACGGTAATATTTCTGAAGTACCGTACATTCTATACAAGTAAATTGAGGACGACTTTCTTCTCGTGGGCCTCTCCCTTTAATAATCTATGATATTTTCAGGAAACGGAGGCGCTAATTGCAAATTAAATGAGGTGCAAGAGGCTAACTCCACTGCTGAGGCATCTACCGCTCAATCAGAGGAAAAGGTAAACTACTTACCTACTCAGCCTCTTGTTATGTTTCGACTTACAAAATACTACAGTATTGCATGATTATGTACTCTTTTAGGTACCTTGCAGTGATCTAGAATTCAGTTTCGTTCCAGATTGAATCAAACAACGCGTAAAAGATTGACAACTGAAGCTGGTCTTAAAGGGATAGGTTCACTAGGGTTTGCACCTTTTTGAATGCTTTCTATTGATCGTATGACCGAAAACCTTCACAATGCCAAAATTACATAAAACTACCTTTTCTTCCCGAGGTAGGAGAGCTTGCTCAAAAAGCTAAACTACTTCGAATTTATAAAACAATTGGAGTACCCCAGCGTAGCTAAATGGAAAATAGCGTGACAGGGTTGGAGGTGCAGAGATTGTTGTGATAGACAAAGGATGATAAAAGGGCACTGCATCTTCTAGCGTCTCCAGCCCTGCTACGCTATTTCCCACTTACCATGGCTGCGGTACTCCAATTGTTTTTTAAATTCGAGGTAGTTTAGCTTTTGAGCAAGCTCTCCTACTTCGGGGAGCAAAGGAAATTTACTGTAATTTTCGCATTTTGACCGTCATGGGTCATACTATCAATATAAATTACAAAAAAGGTGCAATTCGAGGTGAACCTATCCCTTTAATACTATGCTGGATGTAGTTTACTGGACTACATCTCCACATTTTATGCGGATTTGGTTGCTAAAACGATAATTTTTTTGTCCACAAATTTTCAGTGCCACAATACAACTACAGTGCACGCAAGTGGAGAAAGCACCAAGTTTGAGTATGACACCGATTTCATGGACCCCAATGATTATGACGCCCCGGAGGGAGGATTTGCAGAATTTAACGAGTACAACCACTTTCAACACTGAATCGATGTAACTTGATTAATTATTTATGTTTATATTTTGCTGCGAATATCTAAATAAAGTTGTTCCTTTGAATGTTTATATGAGTCGATATTTCAATGACCAGCAGAGTAAGGAAGTCTATTTGTCATACTACGTCAAATATATGGAAATCTGGCAATAGTTCAAGTATGTGAGCCCCATGTCATAATATCGGATATAAAAGTTTATGACAGATACTATTATTATGCTTGTCCCTATTTAGTCCTACTGATTCCAAGAACATGCATGTTTTGGTCAACTTCAGCTGCACATCTCGATTGGAACTCTGTGTCATAATTCATAATTGACATTATTTGAGCCCATTTTGTTTCTTTTTTTTAGGGATTTACATGCGACACCTGTAGATAATTTTTACAAAAGTATCTGTAAATCACATGGAAACGGCACTTGGAAGCTGAATTCAACACATAAAGGCCTAGAATATCAAACCGAGACCATAAAAAACCGTATTTACAAATATTTACTAAAAAAACAGTGAAGTTTAAGCACAAAAACATACATAATAAACAAACAATAATTTATACAGTTATACTAAATTTACATTAAATAAAGAGAAAAATGGAAAGAAACAATTCAAAATTCATTACTTACTGTCACTCACTCTCAATAGAATGTTAATTTCGACATTAAAAAAACGACAACTTGACAAAAATACAAGCGACGCACACATAAATGAAATAAGCTAGGCAAAGTAAGAACACATGATGAATCGCAGCAATAAAACATGAAAGCAAAAATATAAAAAACATCCCATATATGAATAAACATAATAGCCAAACCCAAACTATGTTAGCGCTATCGCACTAACAAAGGAAATAAATAAGCTTAAAAAGACGACAGAAAATAACATATTAAACACAATACACAGTAAGATCGGTTTCTAAATATTTTCGAAAAAGGAGTATGCTTTAGATTGTTAAGTTAAACTGTATAACCTATTTTCCGTAGTATCAGCTTCATGTGATCATGTGAGAGAACAGGCACATATTCTGGTCTCGGTCTTTGCATAAAAGTTTCCTGTCCAAGTTTACTTGTAGACATTGTGCCTCAGATATTCTCTAGCATCGTGCGGAACTCCTTGATTTCATCGTTAGACTAAATGAAAATAAAATACAGAAAAGCTTCAAGCTTTCTTTACAATCGACATATTGCGAAACTGGTCGCCAACTGCTCAGGAGACCCGTGCGGATAAGCACGCATCGAAAAGGTATCGTAACACTATTGAATAAAGGAGCACACCCTTAAAGGGACAGGCCCCCCCACATAAAACTATATTTATTATTTGTTCATAATTCATAAAAAAGGGCATTTATTATAATATATACAAACTAAATATTATCCAGTTTTACCATGGGGAAGTTTTTCCGGTGAGCTTTCCTTATGGAAGGTACCGTAGACAAGAATTTGGTAGAAGAAACTTAAAACATTTTTCAGAAAGTTAAAACATTTCCATAGTACCGTAGTTGTTTGATTATATTAGTCTTGCGGCCAAACACGAGAGAGTATGCTAAATAAAGAGGCACCAGCCTAATAAGACATATATGCACATGATAGTGCAGACAACGAGGCATTTCCCGAAAACCAAACGAACAAAACATGCATACACCTTCAAACAAATATGAGACTGTATATATTATCATAAATACCCTTTTTATGAATTATAAACAAATAATAAATATAGGTTTATATCAGTGGGCCTGACCCTTTAAAGCGTAAACGATTTTTTAATTGAAGATTACCTTTTTCATTGCGTGTAAAAGGAGTTTGATGCGACCGTCAACTTTGGTGATATCACATTTTGAGAGTATTTCTCCACATCGTTCGATGTCCCAGCAAGTTGTGGCCCTTTTATAAACAGCACCCAGAAGCTCACACAATTGCCGATAGTTTTGTTCCGACTGCAATGATATTATCAAGCTTATGTGCAATAATAATAAACATAGACTTGTGATTTGCCTCTAAATTATGTTTACAATGAATAAAATACATGAAGGTCTTATAATAAAGGTTTACTTAAAGGGACAGTGTCGCTTCACGATCGTTAGTTTATTATTCTATATTTTATCGACCGTGAAAATTCGTGTTCAAACATGTCCCCAATGGCAAATCACATGTTCAAGTGCTCGTTTAGATCATTTTTGTCCCAAGTCCCAGACCTTACTATATGCTAAAGAAAACCAGAGAGCATTGGAAACGACAACTTGGCCTGGGGCGGCGAGAGCAGAGACAATTCCATCCATGAAATGGATAATTTTCTTCAGGGCAAGTCAAGAATCTCAATTTTCCAGTGCTCTCTCAACTACAACACGGTCGGGGACTCGAGACAAAAATGAGCAACGCCTGAGCTTGCGATTTGTTATTGGAATCATATTACCTTGAAGTTTTTCATAGTTAATAAAAGCGGGAGGAAACTAACGATCACGAAGTGAAACCGAACCATAAAAACTTCATTAAAAAAACAATCGGCTCCCAAAGGTTGAAATCACAACTTGACATCACAAACTAAACACGGGCGTTCCCATAGTGCTCACCTCGCTGTTCACTTGACGGTATTCTTCAACCCAAGCATGAATTTTTTTCAAGTTCTTCTCTGCGTGTGTGCTGACCATTGCCAAAACGCTTGAGTTCATTACTTCCTCAGTGTCATGAAGTTTGTGATTTTTTCATCCCACACAGGGAACATATTCCATATTCTGAGCAAGTCCGACAATAAAACATGTCCTTCAAAGCATCCATTCGACCACATTTACATCTAAATTATTTCTTTCTCGTTGTGTACCCACGTCTGCGTCTGCTACTAAAGCAAAAATAAAAAAATCTCTGAATAACACCGTATCATCAAGAAGAAAAATGGTGCAACGCGACGCTCAATCGGTATTGTCAAGCACAATGATAGCTCCGGTGCTTGACATGTTAAGCACACAAGGGTAGTCAACTGTCGTCCCACAAATGTGGCTGTGGACAAATAATATGTAAAACACAAGCAAAGTTTTCATATTTTGTGTCTGAACTCACTTTATCTTTGTCGCTTCATTTAGTTTCTCGCCTGTGCCCATTGTGGAGATGTTTTCATAATTCGACTGTTCCCTTGTATCCAGAGAATTATCGGTGAGATGGACACATTTGCGAGACTCCAGAAGTGAGGTCCCTGACCTTTCCAACATTTCTTTCGAAGGAGAGATTCTGGGATGTGGCCTGAGTAAAACAAAAGACGTGGGAGCCTCAACGCATGCTAACTGCATGCTTTTGAATTAAGCACTGTGTAATTTGTGAAATTTGGTTTTAAAGGGAGAGGCCCATGAGGAAAAAGTTTACCTCAATTTACTTGCACAGAATGTCCCGAATTTTAGAAATATTACTGTAAAAACCACATTTCTTTGCACCTAGAACTCTCAGAGTTATTCCCCGGCAAACAGTTCGGCCAGGTACCGTAGTCAGAATCAATTTTTGCGTTTTTAGGGCATTACAGTATTGGAAACGCTTTTTTATTATCGTAGGAATGTTCTTCATTCGTTTAACAATTATTTTGTAGATAAAGAGTGCTAATGGACGGATATAAACCGTAAAAAACGTATATTGACGTTGCTGCCTACGGTACCTGACCGAACTGTTTGCGGGTGAATAACTCTGTGAGTTCTAGGTGCAAAGAAATGCGGTTTTCACAGTAACATTTCTGAAATACAGGACATTATGTGCAAATATATTGAGGAACTCTTTTTTCTCGTGGGCCTCTCCCTTTAATTAGAAACAGTTAAACAGGTCCATATAAATTTCTTTCGGTTTTACTGGGCAACGGTCCAGGGTAGGAAACTCTGTTTTGCTAAATTTGTTTAAATAAATGCAGTGAACCAGCAGAGTTAAGTTACCTCTTTACGAATCACAGGAGAAATATTTAAATAATTGCGTACCTTGGAAGTGGCGGGTGGTTGCTGCTTGTGCTGGCTGTGCTGGAGGAATTTTTCCCGCTGGCTTCTTCAAGTAAAAACTGTCCGAGCGAAATAGATGATGTAGTAGATTTCGGCACGTTTTGCTTGAAGAGGGTGTGAAAAGGCATTGGTTCGTTTTTGCTTACTTTCACAACGACTTCATGAGCGTCTCATGTTCTTCATTTCTGCACTCAGAACAATTGAATGCATCCGACCATTTTGAATATGTTAAAAGTGTTAGCTGATTTTTGGAAAAGGACAGAATATTCCATAGAATCAGCCAAAATGCATACATGCAATTACACTTGACAATCCAGGAAGTATCGCAATTTTTGCACTCCAACAATCTTGAAGTCACAAAGTCACAATCCTCACCATTAGTGCAGTTTGGGCAGATCATCTTTATTCTCGGTTTAGTTTTCCTTAGCTCAGTAACGGTAACTTTGAGACAAGGAACTTCATCCATAATTTTCAAAAACCAGTGTTCCAAAGAGCAAGTTATGGGCCAATAGTGTTTCTGATCTTGAACATTGCGGATCAGACAATTTGCACATAGTATGGTGTGGAAGTTATGTCGATACAAATCTCCCTTCGATCCGCATGCGTGACACTTCGACGAAGTGACAACTCGAATATCGATCAGTTTTAGTTCTTCAACAGGACAAGGAAATAGAGCAAAATATGTGCGCAGCGTAAAATAATATTCCATCCGATTCCCGCAATTGCAAGCTGACTGGGAATAAAAACATTTATCGCAACGAAATCGGCAGCACTTCTGGCAGGCATTCACGGGCAAAAGGCTGTCAACTTTGTTGACGAATTTCACTCCGCAAGTATCGCATCCAAATTCCTCTAGCCATTTCATTGGCGATTCTATAAAAAGGTAGTTACAGTAAGGCACCGGACAACAAAACCAAGTTCTTATCGATATAGTCAATCATACACAATTAGTATAGTATATTAACAACACGACATAGTTTCTAATATTTTTCATTTTGTTTGTGAATAGTTCACAGTCACACATCGTGGAAGGTAAATGAGCGCATGTGCATGAGTTTTTGAAACAAATAAGAATAAAACTATTTCGAAGTCTGCAAAGTGCAACTGGCTTTCGTTATCTGAATGTTCTAATACGTAATACCCCCAAATTGAGTAGCACTACACAACATTGTTTCTACAATAATATTTTTTCTAATGAACGGACTCGAAAATCAATGTTTAACAACATTTAAAAATGAAATTTTTAATGAAAAATTTGAAATGAATATTTAATATCAGAGCGGATATTAATTGTAGAATGTAACTACTTTCTTTCGAAACAATTCTAAGCGCTCGATTTGCTTGAAACTCCTTCCCTAAAAGGTTATCTGTGTAAATGAATTCCTGTTTGGGAGCATTTCTCAAAATATTTTCGCTTCCCTTCATGGGAAATGAAAAACCCCGATATGTGCCCGATTATCGCAAAAATAACCCCGATATGTGCCCGATCAAGTCCCTCAATTAATCGGGCACGGGTCGGGCACATATCGGGGTTTTTCAAGAATGGCCCGGCATATATCGGGAACTGATCGGGCACATATCGGGGTTTTTATGCCACATTCGCTACCAATATTGTTGCAATTACGGTAATGACAGCAATTAAAAGAATACAATAAACGTTTAGGCTCCTCCCACTCCGAATAAAGTTGCAACTACGGTACGAAAAAGCAAGTAAAAAGAAACCACCATAAACACGTTTGTGCACAAAAACATTTATAGAACTGGAAAACGAACAATGTGATACAGTATTGATTAAAGTAAATAAGAAATAAGCGGAGGGAAAACCAACAAAACAATTTAGGGCTGTAAGCAACTAAATTGGAGATTAACAAAGTCCTGTTTAAGCCAGTGCACAGTTTCTTTACTTGTAAGAATAGGGTTCGCGAAAGTAGAGAATTTAGGGCTTGAAGCGTAAGTGTTCAATGCATTAATCATTAAAAAGCCGAAATAATCAGCGCTAGAATAACTAAACAGAGGTGTATAATGTATGGACCAGGAAAGCCTCGATTTAGAAATTCTATACAATAAGAAACAAATGAAGGCAGTCATAAATAAAGAACACTAACAGGATAGCTATTAAAACAGGGAAAACCACCACTATCCATTATGCTTCCAAAGTGGTTTCTTTCACGCGCGGCTGCTTCGAATGATTTCCTGATATCATATCCAAATTGTGTGGGAGACCATTTCGAGTTAACTGTGCCCTGAAATAGTAGCAATTAATATGATAAGGAACAAACCACTACTCCAGTAGCAATCCCTGAAACGCTACACATACGCTACCATCTATAGTCAAACCTCGCAAGTAAATGATATGAACACATACCTCCATCAAGAAAGGTTGAATGCGGCATAAATTCCATTGGCTCGATTCCCATACTTCCGCGTAACAATGAAGCCTGGAAACCGGCAGAGATTAGAGAGTACACAAATACGCGATACAAATAGTCATACAGAATATAGAGTGGAAGTTAACATATTGAAGAAGATATGTATTTTTTACAGTTCACGGCACACTTTCCTATTCACAACGTCAAACGTAGACGGCAATGCACCAAACATGTTAGTGGAAACAATAATAGAACGTTCAAAACTGCATAATGTATTAATGTATCGAAACAAACAAAACATAACAAGTTCGCGGACTTGTGAAAATATTCGAAATTCAAATAGCGAGCTAGCACGTGCTTGCGTTGCGGTCCCAAACACGTGGAAGGCTTGATCTGGCACATTTCGGGACATGATCGGGCATATATCGGGGTTTTTCAAATAATCGGGCACATTTCACGCCTTGTTCCTGAAATGTGCCGGATTATTGGTGATCGGGCACATATCGGGAACTGATCTGGAACATATCGGGGTTTTTTGCAATGATCGGGCATATATCGGGGTTTTCACTTTCCTGTGTTATTGCTCCTTATCTTATCGCACATTCGGGCGAACTGAGCGCACAGCTTCATCGTTGCAAAGTGTTTCATACATTCAAAGGAAACATCGATTTGTAAATATATCTTCTTGCATTCCAAATTGTGAACTAGTTAGATTTGATAATCTTGTTTATAGATTTCAAAAAGTATATGTATATGTATGCTTCTTTTGCGAAAGCACATCGGTTGAAAAAGAAAGAAGAACTATCCATTTGGACGAACATGAATCGAGACAGTTGCTTCTTTTTACTGACTGTCTAGAGCACTGAAGAAACGTCAGGACAATCCAGAAATGGTCGTTGTACTTGTTGTTCGTTGTAATTAAAGGGAGAGGTCCACGAGAAAAAAACCTTCCTCAATTTATTTGCACAGAACGTCCGGAATTTCAGAAATGTTACTGTGAAAACCGCTTTTCAAAGCTTCTAGAACTCGCAGAGTTATTCCCCTGCAAACTGTTCGGCCAGGTGCCGTAGTCAGTAACGTAAAAATACGTTTTTACGGTTTTTATCCGTCCATTAGTATCCTTTCTCTACATAATAATTGTGAAACGAATGAAGAACATTCCTAGGATCATAAAAAAGCGTTTCCAATATTGTAATGCCCTAAAAGCGCAAAAATTGATCCTGACTACGGTACCTGGCCGAACTGTTTGCAGGGGAATAACTCTGCGAGTTCTAGATGCAAAGAAATGCGGTTTTTACAGTAATACTTCTAAAATTCCGGACATTCTGTGCTAGTAAATTGAGGAACTCTTTTTTCTAGTGGGCCTCTCCCTTTAGCACGCCCATTTGCTCTGATTGGCCAATATTGGGTATGGCAATTGCGTTATTAGCAAACGGCAAACCAGCGCGAATGAGAGTGACAATTGAGGGTAGATTTCTTGATGTCTCTGACTACGGTACATTGCGTCTCACTGCGTGAATGCTGCGCATGAAAATCAGAAAAATTACTTTTTTAAAGACCGCACGATCCTGGGAAGGACTGTGAAGAATGTGAAGGACTTTGTTTAGAATAATGAATGCCTCATTTTCCAAAGGTAACTGTGACCTACAACAAAGAAACTTAAAAATGGTGTTAACTTTCATCAAATGCTGTTAACTTCATCACCTGTTCCCTTCCTTGTGTATCATTATTTTAGTCTTTGAAATAGTTAATAGCTAGGAATTACTATAGCGATGGGGTCTCTGGTGAATTACGTGAACTTTCCTAGCATTACAACGTGAGTGGGCTACATTGCAAACAAAGTGAGCAGTGCTTGCGTGGATGTTGAATTCCGCAGCTCTTGACCAGGATATCAACACAAATAACTAACAAAACAATTTATTAGTGAACACGGTACTGTAGTCAAATAAGTGGCCGAAGGCCTGCGAGGGACATATAGTGGTTAAGTCGGTGGAGCTACTGCGATTCAGGAATGTGAATCTTCGAGTTTTTTTTAGAAAATAGCACGGTTTTGACTATAAAGCACCAAACCCACCGTAATATTATAGTAGAAACAATCTTCTATCGGAAATCGATCGAAAATTACTTTTTTTTATCGGGCCCAAAAATGTCATTATTTAATAATTTTATTGTGTTTTATTATAAAATTTGCCATTATTTGAGTTTATATTGTGTTCAAATAATAAACAGTTGCATTATTTGTCGTTAGGCAGCTGTTTGCGCATTTGGATTCATCTTAGCGTATATTTTTCTTGTTTGACGCATTCTTTTTCATAATGGCATCGTATTTTGAAATTTGCGATAAATAATTAGTGTTTTTCATCTCTTTTCAAAAAATACTATTTAGCTGCTTAGAATACCCGACTATTCACGCTGCCAATGGGTTGGCTTACAGCCATAGCCGCTTTTTGTTCAAGAAACGGCTATGGATATAGCCGTAGGCGCATGCTTTGTTGGTAGCGACTACGGGTATAGCTGTAGCCACGCCCTGACAGAAAAGCGGCTTGGCTAGAAAACCGCATGATGCGTAGCCGGCTGCAAAATTAGCCGTTTTGTCACCACTCTTGTTCAAGCATGTGAGCCTCGTGTCATAATCTGCCATATAAAAGTTTATGACAGGTACTATTATCGTGCTTATATATTTAGTCCTATTTATTCCTAATGATTCCAAGAACAGGAATGTTTTGGTCAACTTCGGCTGCATATCTCGATTGGAACTCTGTGGCATAATTCATAATTGACATTATTTGAGCCCATTTTGGTTCTTTTTTTTTAGGATTTACATGCGAAACCCGTAGAGAATTTTTACAAAACTATATGTAAGTAAAACACATGGAAACGGCACTTGGAAGCTGAATTCAACACATAAAGGCCTAGAATATCAAACCGAGGCCATAAAAAACCATATTTACAAATATTTACTAAAAAAACAGTGAAGATTAAGCACAAGAACATACATAATAAATAAACAATACTTTAAACAGTTACACTAAATTTACACTAAATAAATAGAAAAATGGAAAGAAAAAATTCAAAATGCATTACTTACTGTCACTCACTCTCAATAGGATGTTAATGTCGACATTAAAAAACAACAACTTGACAAAAATAAAAGCGACGCACATGTAAATGAAATAAGCAAGGCAAAGTAAGAACACATGATGAATCGCAGTAATAAAACATGAAAGCAAAAATATAGAAAACATCCCATATATGAATAAACATAATAGCCAAATAAATAAGCTTAAAAAGACGACAGAAAATAACATATTAAACACAATACACAGTAAGATCGGTGTCTAAATATTTTCGAAAAAGGAACATGCGTTAGATTGTTAAGTTAAACTTTATTACCTATTCTCCATAGTATCAGCCTCATGTGAGAGAACAGGCACATATTCTGCTGGTCCTGGTCTGTGCATCAAAGTTTCCTGTCCAAGTTTACTTGTAGACATTCTGCCTCAGATATTCTCTAGCATCGTGCGGAACTCCTTGATTTCATCGTTAGACTAAATGAAAATAAAAGACATAAAAGCTTCAAGGTTTCTTTACAATCGACATATTGCGCATATCCCACTGGCCCTACCCCGAAGAAGACGTCGAAGAGTTCGTCATTTGAAACTGGTCGCCAACTGATCAGGAGACCCGTGCGGAACTTAATAAGCACGCATCGAAAAGGTATCGTAACACTATTGAATAAAGGAGCGCACCCTTAAAGGGGCAGGCCCCCGATATAAACCTATATTTATTATTTGTTCATAATTCATAAAAAAGGGTATTTATTATAATATATACAAACTAAATATTATTCAGTTTTTCCATGGGGAAGTTTTTCCGGTGAGCTTTCCTTACGGAAGGTACCGTAGACAAGAATTGGGTAGAAGAAACTTAAAACATTTTTCAGAAAGTTAAAACATTTCCATAGTACCGTAGTTGTTTGATTATATTAGTCCTGCGGCGAAACAGGAGAGAGTATGCTAAATAAAGAGGCACCAGCCTAAGAAGACATATATGCACATGAGAGTGCAGACAACGAGGCATTTCCCGAAAAACCAAGACGAACAAAACATGCATACACCTTCAAACAAATATGAGACTACGGTACCTTCCGTGAGGAAAGCTCACCGGAAAAACTTCCCCGTGGTAAAACTGAATAATATTTAGTCTGTATATATTATAAATAAATACCCTTTTTATGAATTATAAACAAATAATAAATATAGGTTTATATCGGTGGGCCTGACCCTTTAAAGCGTAAACGATTTTTTAATTGAAGATTACCTTTTTCATTGCGTGTAAAAGGAGTTTGATATGCCCGTCAACCCTAGTGATATCACATTTCGAGAGTATTTCTCCACATCGTTCCATGTCTCCACAAGTTGAGGCCCTTTTATAAACAGCCCCCAGAAGCTCACACAATTGTCGACAGTTTTGTTCCGACTGCAATGATAGTATCAAGCTTATAAGCAATAAAAATAAACATAGACTTGTGATTTGCCTCTAAATTAGGTTTACAATGAATAAAATACATGAAGGTCTTATAATAAAGGTTTACTTAAATGGACAGTGTCGCTTCACGATCGTTAGTTTATTATTCTATTATTTTATCGACCGTGAAAATTCGTGAAAATTCGTGTTCAAACATGTCCCCAATGGCAAATCACATGTTCAAGTGCTCGTTTAGATCATTTTTGTCCCAAGTCCCTAGACCTTACTGTAGGCTAAAGAAAACAAGAGAGCATTGGAAACGACAACTTGGCCTGGGGCGGCGAGAGCAGAGACAATTCCATCCATGAAATGGATAATTTTCTTCAGGGCAAGCCAAGAATCTAAATTTTCCGGTGCTCTCTCAACTACAACATGGTCGGGGACTCGAGACAAAAATGAGCAACATCTGAGCTTGTGATTTGTTATTGGGATCATATTACCTTGAAGTTTTTTATAGTTAATAAAAGCGGGAAGAAACTAACGATCACGAAGTGAAACCGAACCTTTAAAATCGCACAAAAACTTCATTAAAAAAACAATCGGCTCCCAAAGGTTGACATCACAACTTGACATCACAAACTAAACACCGGCGTTCCCATAGTGCTAACCTCGCTGTTCACTTGACGGTATTCTTCAACCCAAGCATGAATTTTTTTCAAGTTCTTCTCTGAGTGTGTGCTGACCATTGCCAAAACGCTTGAGTTCATTACTTCCTCAGTGTCATGAAGTTTGTGATTTTTCATCCCACACATGGAACATATTCCATATTCTGAGCAAGTCCGGCAATAAAACATGTCCTTCAAGTCGTCCATTCGGCCACATTTACATCTAAATTATTTCTTTCTCGTTGTGTACCCACGTCTGCGTCTGCAACTAAAGCAAAAATAAAAAAATCTCTGAATAACACCGTATCATCAAGAAGAAAAATGGTGCAACGCGACGCTCAATCGGTGTTCTCAAGCAAAATGATAGCTCCGGTGCTTGACATGCTAATCACACAAGGGTAGTCAACTGTCGTCCCACAAATATGAGTGTGGGCAAATAATATGTAAGACACAAGCAAAGGTCTTCATATTTTGTGTCTGAACTCACTTTATCTTTGTCGCGTTATTTGGTTTCTCGCATGTGCCCATTGTGGAGATGTTTCCATAGTTTGTTGGATCTCTCGTATCCAGAGAACTAACGGTGAGATGGACGACTTTGCGAGACTCCAGAAGTGAAGTCCCTGGGCTTTCCAACTTTTCATTCGAAGGATTCAATCTGGGACGTGGCATGAGTAAAGTAAAAGACGTGGGAGCCTCAACGCTTGCCAACCGCATGTTTTTGAATTAAGCATATTCTTTAATTTGTGAAATTTGGTTTTAATTAGAAACAGTTAAACAGGTCCATATAAATTTCTTTCTTTTTTACTGTCCAACGCTCCAAGGGTAGGAAACTCTGTTTTGCTAAATTTGTTTAAAATAAATGCAGTGAACCAGAGTTAAGTTACCTCTTTACGAAAAATCAACAGGAGAAATATTTAAATAATTGCGTACCTTGAAAGTTGCGGGTAGTTGTTGCTTGGTGCTGGCTGTGGTTGAGGAATTTTTCCCGCTGGCTTCTTCAAGTAAAAACTGTCCGAGCGAAATAGATGCTGTAGTAGATTTCGGCACGTTTTGCTTGAAGAGGGTGTGAAGAGGCTATTGGTTCGTTTTTGCTTACTTCCACAGCGAACGACTTCATGAGCGTCTCATGTTCTTCATCCCTGCACTCAGAACAACTGAATGCGTCCATCCATTTTGAATATGTTAAAAGTGTTAGCTGATTTTTGGAAAAGGACAGAATATCCACTAGAATCTGCCAAAATGCATACATGCAATTACACTTGAAATTCCAGGAAGTATCGCAATTTTTGCACTCCAATAATCCTGAATGCACAAAGTTATAATCCTCACCATTAGTGCATTTTGGGCAGATCTTCTGTATTGGTAGTGGAATGTTCCTTAGCTCAGTAGTAGAAACTTTGATATAAGTGAATTGATCCATAGTTTTCAGGAACCAATTTTCTAAAGAGCAAGTTGTGCGCCAACAGTGTGTCTGAGCATTGAGGATCAGACATTTCGCACACAATATACTGTGGAAGGTATATCGATACAAATCTCCCTTCGATGCGCATATGTGACACGCCGACGAAATGACAACTCGAATATCGATCAGTTTTAGTTCTTCAACAGGACAACGAAGTAGAGCATTAAATGTGTCAAGCGTCGAATAATATGCCATCCGTTTCCCGCAATTGCAAGTTGACTGGGAAGCAAAACATATAATGCATCGAAATCGGCAGCACTTCTGGCAGACAAACACGGGGAAAAGGTTGCCCACTCCCTCTTCCACTACTTTGTTGACAAATTTCACTCCGCAAGTATCGCATCCAAATTCCTCTAGCAATGTCATTGGCGATTCTAGGTAATTAGAAAAAGGTAGTTAGTTACAGTAAGGCACCGGACAACAAAACCAAGTTCTTATCGATATAGTCCATCATAGATATAATGAGCATAGTAAATTAACAACACGACATAGTTTGTAATATTTTTCATTTTGTTTGTGAATAGTTCACAAGTTCACACATCGTGAGAAGGGAAAATGAGCGCATGTACATGAGATTTTGAAACAAAATAAGAATAGAAAAACTATTTCGATAAGTCAGCAAAAAGTACGCAAGGCTTTCGTCATCTGAATATTCTAGTGCGTAATACCCCCAAATTGAGTAGCACTACAGAACAGTTGTTTTTACAACAATATTTTTCATAATAAACGGAGCTCAAGAAAATCAAGACATCAAGTGTTTAACATCATTTTTTTTTAATCTGATTGAACACTTAGTGGTTGATTACTGTTTTCAAATCTGAGTAAACATGTGCACGCTGTGAAATGAATATTTAATATAAGAGCGGATATTAATTGTAGAATGTAACTACGTTTTTCGAAACAATTCTAAGCGCTCGATTTTCTTGGAACTCCTTCCCTAAAAGGTTATCTGTGAAAATGAATTCTTGTTTGGGAGCATTTCCCAAAATATTTTCCCTTCTATTATTGCTCCTTATCTTATCGCACATTCGGGCGAACTGAGCGCACAGCTTCAACGTTGCAGAGTGATTCATACATACATAGGAAAATCGATTTGTACATATATCTTCTTGCACTCCTAATTGTGAACTAGTTAGATTTGATAATCTTGTGTTTATGCATTTCAAAAAGTATATGTATATGTATGGTTCTTTTGCGAAAGCACATCAGATGAAAAAGAAAGAAGAACTATCCATTTGGACGAACATGGAGAGACAGATGCTTCTTTTTACTGACTCTTTAGCGCACTCAATAACCGCTATAAATGGACGTTGTAGGTATCATATGTCATAGTATGTCTACAAGTGAGATATATTGGAACATTAGCATAGTGAGAGTAGAGTAGACTAAAAGGAAATGGGTCTAAGGAATAGATATGGGCCTCTTCGACCAGAAAACCGCTCTTCAAACTTCTACTCTAGTCTACCTTCTGACCTATCAGGAGCCACATCAACACTTCAGGGAACCACCCAAGGAGCAGCCGGGGAAAGATCTCAACCGCCGCTCGCCACTATCGTTGATCGTCTACCCTCCCGGATCGGACGTCGCCCCTACCCTCTCCATTCTAATTAACAGTCATTTCATTGGATTAAAAATAAATTGTTTTGCTAGTACCTTGAGTCACAACAATATGTTGTCGGGAAACAAATGCAAACAATCAGACAGTTAATCTGTCGGGCACTCTAGGTAGTCCCTATTCTTGATCACTTAATCTAAGTCTTCATGCCAAATATCGCAATTGTCGCAGGTCGCACTGATTGGCCAATATTGGGTATGGCAATTGCGTTATTAGCAAACGGCAAACCAGCGCGAATGAGAGTGACAATTGAGGGTAGATTTCTTGGTGTCTCTGGCTACGGTAAATTGTTTCTCGCGCACGAAAATCAGAAAAATATTACTTCTTACTTTATTAAACAACGCACGATCCTGGGAAGGACTGTGAAGAATGTGAAGCACTGCATTGTTTAGAATAATGAATGCCTCATTTTCCAAAGCTAACTGTGACCTACAACGAAGAAAATTAAAAATGGTGTTAACTTTCATCAAATGCTGTTAACTTCATCACCTGTTCCCTTCATTGTGTATCATTATTTTAGTCTTTGAAATAGTTAATAGCTAGGAATTACTATAGCGATGGGGTTTCTGGTGAATTACGTGAACTTTCCATTACAACGTGAGTGGACTACAGTGTAAACAAAGTGAGCAGTGCTTGCGTGGATGTTGAATTCCGCAGCTCTTGACCAGGATATCAACACAAATAACTAACAAAACAATTTATTAGTGAACACGGTACTGTAGTCAAATAAGTGGCCGAAGGCCTGCGAGGGACACATAGTGGTTAAGTCGGTGGAGCTACTGCGATTCAGGAATGTGAATTTTCGAGTTTTTTTTTTTCAGAAATTAGCACGGTTTTGCCTATAAAGCACCAAAACCACCGTAATATTATAGTAGAAACAATCTTCTATCGGAAATCGATCGAAAACTACTTTTTATCGGGCCAAAAAATGTCATTATTTAATAATTGTATTGTGTTTTATTATAAAATTTGCCATTATTTGAGTTTATATTGTGTTCAAATTATAAACAGTAGCGTATATTTTTCTTGTTTGACGCATTCTTTTGCATAATGGCATCGTATTTTGAAATTTGCGATAAATAATTGGTGTTTTTCATCTCTTTTCAAAAAATACTATTTAGCTGCTTAGAATAGCCGACTATGCACGCTGCCAATGGGTTGGCTTACAGCCATAGCCGCTCTTTGTTCAAGAAACGGCTATGGATATAGCCGTAGGCGCATGCTTTGTTGGTAGCGACTATGGCTATAGCTGTAGCCCGCCCTGACAGAAAAGCTGCTCGGCTAGAACACCGCATGATGCGTAGCCGGCTGCAAAAATAGCCGTTTTGACACCACTCTTGTTCAAGTATGTGAGCCTCGTGTCATAATCTGCCATATAGTTTTTCACAGGTACTATTATCGTGCTTATATATTTAGTCCTATTTATTCCTAATGATTCCAAGAACAGGAATGTTTTGGTCAACTTCTGCTGCACATCTCGATTGGAACTCTGTGTCATAATTCATAATTGGCATTATTTGAGCCCATTTAGGTTCTTTTTTAAGGATGTACATGCGACACCCATAGAAAATTTTTACAAAAGTATCTGTAAGTAAATCACATGTGGCAGTTGGAACTTAATACAACACATAGAGGCCTAGAATATCAAACCGAGACCATAAAAAAACCATATTCAAATATTTACTAAAAAAACATACATAGTAAACAAGCAATACTTTATACAGTTACACTAAATTTACACTAAATAAATAGAAAAATGAAAAGAAAAAATTCAAAATTCATTACTTACTGTCACTCACTCTCAATAGAATGTTAATTTCGACATTAAAAAAACGACAACTTGACAAAAATAAAAGCGACGCACATATAAATGAAATAAGCAAGGCAAAGTAAGAACACATGATGAATCGCAGTAATAAAACATGAAAGCAAAAATATGGAAAACATCCCATATATGAATAAACATAATAGCCAAATAAATAAGCTAAAAAATACGACAGAAAATAACATATTAAAGCGAACTGCCAGCTCCTTTGGAAAATTTGCATATGATAAGCAAATCCTATGTATCCTATGCTAATTTTAAACTTTATTACCTATTCTCCATAGTATCAGCCTCATGTGAGATAACTGGCACATATTCTCGTCTTGGTCTTTGCATCAAAGTTTCCTGTCCAAGTTTACTTGTAGACATTGTGCCTCAGATATTCTCTAGCATCGTGCGGAACTCCTTGATTTCATCGTTAGACTAAGTGAAAATAAAAGACATAAAAGCTTCAAGGTTTCTTTACAATCAACATATTGCGCATATCCCACTGGTCCTAGTCCGAAGAAGACGTCGAACAATTCGTCATCTGGAACTGGTCGCCAACTGCTCAAGAGACCCGTGCGGAACTTAATAAGCACGCATCGAAAAGGTATCGTAACTCTATTGAATAAAGGAGCACACCCTTAAAGGGACAGGCCCCCGATATAAACCAATATTTATTATTTGTTCATAATTCATAAAAAAGGATATTTATTATAATATATACAAACTAAATATTATTCAGTTTTTCCATGGGGAAGTTTTTTTCGGTGAGCTTTCCTTACGGAAGGTACCGTAGACAAGAATTGGGTAGAAAAAACTATTTCCATAGCACCGTAGTTGTTTGATTATATTAGTCCTGCGGCGAAACCCGAGAGAGTATGCTAAATAAAGAGGCACCAGCCTAAGAAGACATACTCTGTTATTGAACTGCGAATTCGCACCGGAAAAGTAGGGCTGTGCGAATTCGCACAGCAAACTTTCCAAATTCGCACCGGCAACAAATCCGGTGCGAAATCGCAGACTCCTGCACATTCTGTGCGAATTCGCACCGGAAATCAGTATTTCGGTGCGAACTCGGCCGAAATCCGGTGCGAAAAAGTATTCATCCTACGCCCCGCCCCCCTCTGACAGCCACATTTGCTAATGTACGTGTCTGTACGCAATACACAAGTATTATGGGGTTTGCAAATATGCCAAAAACCGCGAGTTTTCCTTGCAAGTATCAATTCGCAAAATCGTGTGCTTTTTACACCAATTTACCGTAACTTTGACACATCCACACTATAGAAAATCCGCCAACAAAGCAAATCATTTGTCGGACAAATGGTCCCGTGGCGATCTGTCGTAAAAACTGCCTGTAGATATGTTCGTGTAGTGCCAAGATACGGTAAATTTTTCGATACTTGCAAGGAAAATCGGGCATACTTGCAAACCCCATAATGTGCAACATGTTCCTGTATTTTTGTGCGTTCACGACTTTATTTTGGGTCCCGCCTACCCAGCGCGCGTCATTTTTGTATATATATGAATACTTTATTCAGTGTACACCGAAGTAAAGCGGAAGATAAAAAAACACGACAATAATAATATAACAACAATAACAACAAAACAAATAACAATGAGAGTAACAAAGCGCATATAACAAGCGACAAAACTATGTACAACAAAGGAGTGAAGGTACATGTGAATAACTAAGGGTGAATGTTTCTATTTGCTACTTCATAAAGCTCGATTAGATCAAGCTCGTCAATGCGGGCTTTAAACGAATCAACGGAACTCGAAAGAACAATACTATCAGGAAGTAGGTTCCACAAACGAGTGGCCCTGTGCTTGAACGAGAAATTGTTGTTTCTTTACTTTTTTTAGTATTACTTTTAGTTAGTATACGTGTTTAGTGTTACGGTGTTATTCAAGGCGGCTTTCTGCTTGTAAATCTAGCTAGTGGTGTGTTTGTTTCTGGCTAAATTTTACAATAAATGTTCTTTTGTAATCTTAGGCCGTCAGTTGTTGTCATTGTCAGTGTCGGTCGCCGCGTCGTTTTTGTAGATTTATGTTCTCTATTCTATTTATTGTTATTAATTCTTCTACCTTTTTTGTATATGTTAAAGAGATTTTGATCCATAGCACGGTAATTATCAATTATCATTTAGCATGAACAATCGGAGATTGAGCAGCAGAAATAAACTGAAACTTCGGAGGAGATTGTTGGCAAGGAGGATGAAAGTGAAAGCGAAGAAGGTCAGGGTTGAAAATTGGTAAATTAATAAGCGAGTTTTACTATTATGCCTGCCACCGCAGATTTACATTTGAAAATGATACACTACTGCAGATTTTAATTTAGTTTGTATTGGTTCAATGAATTACGTCTGTTGTTTAAGAAATGACGCAAGAAGTTAAGGGTTTTGATCGGGCAGACGTGCACATGCCAAATGCGGATTTCCAGATGATATTGATGAACAACTCAATGTGGTAAGTTTATTTTTGGTATCATTTATTTTCCAACATGTATCCAATTTTCCCCCCTCTTTTCCGTGTCACTTGGCAATAAGGGGACAAGGAGAACGGATACTGGACACTCTGTTCTTTTATTATTATATATCCGTTTATAATCTGTTTGTATGGTTACCTTACTATTTTCAAAGTTATCGTTGTATGTTAGTTGGACGAATTTACATAGTGCTGTATACTAAGCTTATAAAAAATTTATAGTCGCAACAACCGCGCACAAATCAAGCCATACAAGGCAACGGTTCATTTGTGGAGGAACAAGTTTTTGACGGTCCAATAATGGAGGATATGGCGGCCGTTAGAGAAGAGCTTCTATTTTTTTTTGCACAAGGTAAAATTGCGAATTCATTATATTTTAGTCGTTTTGTGGTTCGTATGTGTTGTGAATTGACTGTTTTTTGCGGTTTTATTAACTAATTGTGGGTTTATTTGCCTCTGTGAAGTAATACTGATTTTCGTGTAAAAAGTAATTATTGTAGTGGATACAAAGAAGCCGGTCGGATAAAGAGCTAGAAGAACTATTTGAAATGTCAAGGCTTATCTATGGAATAGGAAGTCAACCTTGTTTTTCTGCGAACGATGTGAGAGCCACGCTTAAATTGATAAAATCGGTAAGTCGTAGAGATTCGAATTCCAATTTTATACTACGTTTAAATTTAGTTTGGGTGTTTGGGTACGCGATTGTCCGATTGTGGAGACTGAGACCAAGTAATGAAAAGTCTACATCTACGAAATGCGTTTTCAGGTTCCAACCCAACTATAAAATGTATCATTTTACTTTTGACTTATTTCGATGTTTTTAGGAACTATTCAAGAGACCGTGGTTATTTGCAAGATCTGCGGGCATAGGCTGAGGAATCAAAATGCTCTGTGCTCGAATGGAAGTTGTCCAAAAAACAAGTGAGCAGTAGTTCGTTAAATACGAAAATAATGTTTTTCTTGTTCTCACTCTAAGCTGTACATTGTTCATTAATGTAATTTTCGTTTTATTTGTGTAAATTTTCAATTTATTCTTGCTGTTTTCCAGGAGGCCTCTAAGGTTTTTAGGCGAGAAGATTAAGTCACCTATTTTTCCAGAATATATATAATTTTTTCACTATTTACGCTCAGTCAGCTCAGTGAGAATTCCAACTAATTTTTTCCTTCATCCGCTTTATCTTGTGCATAGTTTCTCGTTAGGTAGCATTTGTTTACTAAAGTGAAACTGGTCCACTTACCTTATTACGGTTTGAGTAGCGTACCCGTTTACCCGTTATGCCCTCTTGTTTTTATTGTTTGTTGTCGTTAAACTCTTCCTTATTGTTATGATAATCCGCATGTACTTTTCGTCGTTAAATAACTTTAATGACTTTAAAATACAGTACATTTTGTTACTCTATTTTTGACTAAATTGCGAGTTTACGAACCCTTGTGCCATAATTTTGTTGTTAAGTTACTCATTGTAAAATAGTTGATTTGTTGTTCGTTTCCTTTTTTCTAATGAATAATAAAAATTTTAAACCTATTCTTTTTTTTATTTCAGTGCGGTAAATTTTATTTTGTTTTATATATGTCGCATGGTTTACCGTAGGTAGTCTGGAGGGATTTCTTCGATGTCTGCTCTCTCTCAGGTGAGAGAGCATTTTGCGAATTCGCACCGGAAAAACTGCGAATTCGCAGAGCCAAAAAACCAAAAAGAATACCAAGAGAATTCTTTTTGGTTTTTTTCCGGTGCGAATTCGCAGTTTTTCCGGTGCGAATTCGCAGAACAACATCCTAGTAGTATATGCACATGAGAGTGCAGACAACGAGGCATTTCCCGAAAAACCAAGACGAACAAAACATGCATACACCTTCAAACAAATATGAGACTACGGTGCCTTCCGTGAGGAAAGCTCACCGGAAAAACTTCCCCGTGGTAAAACTGAATAATATTTAGTCTGTATATATTATAATAAATACACTTTTTATGAATTATGAACAAATAATAAATATAGATTTATATCGGTGGGCCTGATCCTTTAAAGCGTAAACGATTTTTTAATTGAAGATTACCTTTTTCATAGCGTGTAAAAGAAGTTTGATGTGACCGTCAACTCTAGTGATATCACATTTTGAGAGTATTTCTCCACATCGTTCGATGTCCCCGCAAGTTGAGGCCCTTTTATAAACAGCCCCCAGAAGCTCACACAATTGTCGATAGTTTTGTTCCGACTGCAATGATAGTATCAAGCTTATAAGCAATAATAATAAACATAGACTTGTGATTTGCCTCTAAATTAGGTTTACAATGAATAAAATACATGAAGGTCTTATTTAAGGTTAACTTAAAGGGACAGTGTCGCTTCACGATCGTTAGTTTATTATTCTATTTTTTATCGACCGTGAAAATTCGTAGTCAACCATGCCCCCAATGGCAAATCACATGTTCAAGTGCTCCTGTAAATCATTTTGGTCCCAAGTCCCAGACCTTGCTATATGCTAAAGAAAACCAGAGAGCATTGGAAACGACAACTTGGCCTGGGGCGGCGAGAGCTGAGACAATTCCATCCATGAAATGGATAATTTTCTTCAGGGCAAGTCAAGAATCTCAATTTTCCAGTGCTCTCTCAACTACAACACGGTCTGGGACTCGAAACAAAAATGAGCAACACCTGAGCTTGTGATTTGTTATTGGAATCATATTACCTTGAAGTTTTCATAGTTAATAAAAGCGGGAGGAAACTAACAATCACGAAGTGAAACCGAACCTTTAAAGGGAATGTCAAGCCGGTTTTGCATGTTGGGCTCAAAAAAAGCTTGCGTTTTGAAGGTAAGGAAAGTGAAAATAAAAATAAACAAAAACTTTCATGTAAGAAGAAAAACAATTTCAAACCCCTCCAAAAACTCCTTCAGTATGGGATTCGAGTCGTCTGGACAGAGCTAAGCCAAATCGCTGTCCACGGGACTGTTTGAATTACCGGCTCGCCGCAACGCTCCCGTTTGCTTGCGTTGCGGCGGGTTGTGTTCACGTTTATGACAAAATCTCAAATATTTTATTCTGGCGCCATTTTTATGGGTATACTGTATTGTGCGCCGTTCGAGATTTACTTAATATGCGCCAGGAGATGCCATTCTGCGCAGAATCCCCCTTGACATGCCCTTTAAAATCACACAAAAACTTCATAAAAAAAAACAATCGGCTCCCAAAGGTTGACATCACAACTTGACATCACAAACTAAAAACGGGCGTTCCCATAGTGCTCACCTCGCTGTTCACTTGACGGTATTCTTCAACCCAAGCATGAATTTTTTTCAAGTTTTTCTCTGAGTGTGTGCTGACCATTGCCAAAACGCTTGAGTTCATTACTTCCTCAGTGTCATGAAGTTTGTGATTTTTCATCCCACACAGGGAACATATTCCATATTCTGAGCAAGTCCGACAATAAAACATGTCCTTCAAAGCATCCATTCGACCACATTTACATCTAAATTATTTCTTTCTCGTTGTGTACCCACGTCTGCGTCTGCTACTAAAGCAAAAATAAAAAATTCTCTGAATAACACCGTATCATCAAGAAGAAAAATGGTGCAACGCGACGCTCAATCGGTATTGTCAAGCACAATGATAGCTCCGGTGCTTGACATGTTATGCACACAAGGGTAGTCAACTGTCGTCTCACAAATATGGCTGTGGGCAAATAATATGTAAGACACAAGCAAAGGTCTTCATATTTTGTGTCTGAACTCACTTTATCTTTGTCGCGTCATTTGGTTCCATGCATGTGCCCATTGTGGAGATGTTTCCATAGTTTGTTGGATCTCTCGTATCCAGAGAACTAACGGTGAGATGGACAACTTTGCGAGACTCCAGAAGTGAGGACCCTGCCTTTTCCAACATTTCTTTCGAAGGAGAGATTCTGGGACGTGGCCTGAGTAAAGTAAAAGACGTGGGAGCCTCAACGCTTGTCAACAGCATGTTTTTGAATTAAGCACTGTGTAATTTGTGAAAATTAGTTTTAATAGAAACAGTACAACTAAACCGTCCATATAAATTTCTTTCGGATTTACTGGGCAACGCTCCAGGGTAGGAAACACTATTTTGCTCTAAGTTACCTATTTGCGAATTATCACAGGGGATTTTTTAAAATAATTGCGTACCTTGAAAGTTGCGGGTAGTTGCTGCTTTTGCTGGCTGTGCTGTAGGAATTTTTCCCGCTGGTCTCTTCAAGCAAAAACTCCCCGAGCGAAATAGATGATTTAGTAGATTTCGGCACGTTTTGCTTGAAGAGGGTATGAAGAGGTATTGGTTCGTTTTTGCTTACTTCCACAACGAACGACTTCATGATGAGCGTCTCATGTTCTTCATTTCTGCACTGAGAACAACTGTATGCATCCGACCATTTTGAATATGTTAAAAGTGTTAGCTGGTTTTTGGAAAAGGACAGAATATTCCATAGAATCAGCCAAAATACATACATGCAATTTCACTTGAAATTCCAGGAAGTATTGCAATTTTTGCACTCCAACAACCTTTTAGTCACAAAGTGATAATCCTCACCATTGGTGCATTTTGGGCAGATCATCTTTATTCTCAGCTTAGTTTTCCTTAGCTCAGTAACAGTGACTTTGATAGAAGTGAATTCATCCATAATTTTCAAAAACCAGTGTTCCAAAGAGCAAGTTATGGGCCAAAAGTGTTTCTGATCATTGCGGAACAGACAATGCGCACACAAAATGGTGTGGAAGGTATATCGATACAAATCTTCCTTCGATCCGCATGCGTGACACACCGACGAAGTGACAACTCGAATATCCATCAGTTTTAGTTCTTCGACAGGACAATGGAGTAGAGCAATAAATGTATCAAGCGTCAAATCATATTCCATCCCATTCCCGCAATTGCAAGCTGACTGGGAAGAAAAACATTTCTCGCAACGAAATCGGCAGCACTTCTGACAGGAATAATTGTCGAAATAGTTGCCCACTCCCTCTTCCACTACTTTGTTGACAAATTTCACTCCGCAAGTATCGCATCCAAATTCCTCTAGCAATTTCATTGGCGATTCTATAAAAAGGTAGTTACAGTAAGGCACCGGACAACAAAACCAAGTTCTTATCGATATAGTCAATCATAGATATAATGAGCATAGTATATTAGCAACTCGACATAGTTTACAATATTTTCCATTTTGTTTGTGAATAGTTCACAAGTTCGCACATCGTGAGAAGGGAAATGAGCGCATGTACAGAGATTTTGAAACAAAATAAGAATAGAAAAACTATTTCGATAAGTCAGCAAAAGGTACGCAACGGACTTTCGTCATCTGAATGTTCTAAGTTCTAATACCCCAAATTGAGTAGCACTACAGAACCATTGTTTCTACAGCAATATTCTTCATAATAAACGGAGCTCAAGAAAATCAAGTGTTTAACAACATTATTTTTTTCAAAAAAAAAAAAATTTGATTGCGACTTGAGCACTTAGTGGTTGATTACTGTTTTCAAATCTGAGTAAACATGCGCACACTTTGAAATGAATATTTAATATAAGAACGGATATTAATTGTAGAATGTAACTACGTTCTTCTTTCGAAACAATTCTAAGCGCTCAATTTTCTTGAAACTCCTTCCCTGAAAGGTAATCTGTGAGAAAATGAATTCTTGTTTGGGAGCATTTCCCAGAATATTTTCCCTTCACTTATTGCTCCTTATCTTATCGCACATTCGGGCGAATTGAGCGCACAGCTTCAACGTGGCAGAGTGATTCATACATTCAAAGGAAATATCGATTTGTAAATATATCTTCTTGCATTCCTAATTGTGAACTAGTTAGATTTGATAATCTTGTGTTTATACGTTTCAAAAAGTATATGTATAAGTATGCTTCTTTTGCGAAGGCACATCGGTTGGAAAAGGAACTATCCATTTGGACGAACATGGAGAGACAGATGCTTCTTTTTAAGCCGCATTTAAGATGGGAAAAGTTTGAAGAATTCCGGAAAAAGTTGGTTCAAGATGGACGGAAAAACATGCAGAAAAATCAAAATCTACCGTAGTGGAATCGTTGTGGGATATTATTTTTTAACACTGCCGGATCCAAGAATGGATCGCCCGTTCGAAGTCGACCCCGACGGTTGGGGCTATATAGCGGAAAAACAGCACTTTTCCATTACGGTGCATGAACTTTTCCAGTAAGGAAAATTTACGTTTCCGATGTCCATCTTGAACCAAACTTTTCCGGAATTCTTCAAACATTTCCCAACTCGAACGCGCCTTTACTGACTCTTTAGCGCACTGAACAACCGCTATAAATGGACGTTGTAGGTGTCATATGTTATAGTATGTCTACAAGTGGGCTATATTGGAACATTGGCATAGTGAGAGTAGACTAAAAGGAAATGTTCTAAGGAGTAGATATAGACCTCTTCGACCAGAAAACCGCTCTTCCAACTTCTACTCTACTCTACCTTCTGACCTTTCAGGAGCCGCATCAACACTTCAGGGAACAACCCAAGGAGCAGCCGGGGAAAGATCTCAACCGCCGCTCGCCACTATCGTTGATCGTCTGCCCTCCTGGATCGGACGTCGCCCCTACCCTCTCCATTCTAATTAACAGTCATTTGATTGGGTTAAAAATAAATTGTTTTGCTAGTACCTTGAGTCACAACAGTATGTTTTCGGGAAACAAGTGCAAACAATCAGACAGTTAATCTGTCGGGCACTCTAGGTAGTCCCTATTCTTGATCACTTAATCTGAGTCTTCATGCCAAATATCGCAATTGTCGCACTGATTGGCCAATATTGGGTGTGGCAATTGCGTTATTAGCAAACGGCAAACCAGCGCGAATGAGAGTGACAATTGAGGGTAGATTTCTTGGTGTCTCTGACTACGGTAAATTGTTTCTCGCGCACGAAAATCAGAGAAATATTAGTTCTTACTTTATTAAAGACCGCACGATCCTCGGAAGGACTGTTTAGAATAATGAATGCCTCATTTTCCAAAGCTAACTGTGACCTACAACGAAGAAACTTAAAAACGTTGTTATTAAAGGGTCAGGCCCATTTCAAATGACCCCTATTTTTGATGATTCTATCTGATTCTCCATGTCAAATATAGTAGGATGCGATATTTTTCTAATTTTCAAGCGCAAAATTCACGCAGTATTCAGCAATTTACCATTTCCAGCCATACCCAACTATTTATCGCAGTTGTCACGCCCCTCCGCGCTAATTGGGCAATATGCTCTATTGGGCGTGGCAATTGCGATATTGGCCAATCAGCGCGAATGGAATACTGCGTGAATATTGCGACTGAAAATTGGAAAAAAATTCAGCCTACTATATTTGAAACGGAGAATCCGATGGAGTCATCAAAAATAGGGGTAATTTGAAATGGGCCTGACCCTTTAAATCCATCACCGTTGAGTTCCCTTCATTATGTACCATTATGTCAGTCTTTGAACTAGTGCGTTGTTATAGCTAGGAATTATTATAATTATTGTATTCTGGTGAATTACGTGAACTTGTATAGCACTACAACGCGAGTGGACTACCGTGTAAACAAAGTGAGCAGTGCTTGCGTAGATGTTCAGTTCCGTAGCACTTGGCCAGGATATCAACACAAACGATATAACAAAACAATTTATTAGTGAACACGGTACTGTAGTCAAATAATTGGCCAAAGGCCTGCGAGGGACACATAATGGTAAGTCGGTGGAGCTACTGCCATTCAGGGATGTGCACGAAGCACTACAGAGGCTCTCCAGAAGAATCGAGTAGCCCTGTATAGAATGACACGGGAACGTTGGGAGGGCCCCCCTAAAATTGCTGTACAATTAATGATGTGCAGGTTATTGTAAGGCAAGGCGGCGAGAACTCGAATAATTAGCAACAGTATTACGGTAAGTAAAGCAACAATTAACGAGAGAAATGGGCTGGGAGTTCCAACACAGTGAGTATAATAATGCAGTAGGACCAAATATTTAGTATGCAAATATGGTATGTCAAATAAAGAGCAGGTATTTCAAAACAATTACTCTTCTATTCATTGGTTTTACTGAGAGTTGAACATCCACTCGGGGGCGGAGAATCCCGCCTAGAAACGAGAATATTTACAAAGGTATTGTATTATTGGAAAAGCTCACATATTTCAAAGATTTCCCCTATAAAGTATGATTCAACTTTATTATTATACTTGAGCTGAAGTTAATTTTATTTGGAATGTTGGTGCTAATGGTCTATTTAAAAAAAACACTACAATAATGTACCATGACGTGTGTAGCATGTGTATGTCTCGGCTCCTCGCCAATAAACGAGAATACCGTACCCTCACTCAAGGACACTAAGCAAAGATGATCCCCTTTGATAGCCCCTACTACCACAACACAAATACATTTACACCCGATTGATCTGCTATATTAAAGGTCCACCTTATCACCAGACGGCACTTGCTCTGGCTTACCTTTGCCATAACCCATCGCACCAGTACACTACTGTCGTTAAAGTACTCACCTTGCTGTAACCTTATCATTACCTGCATTTTCATTATTATCGAACATTGTCTTTATATCATTCATTTTATCCTCACACACAATAAATATATATCCGAAGTGTTTCCTCGCAGAACATAGTTATACATCACAATCTACCATTAGTCAACACAGTGTAACTTGGTGAATCTTCCCGTCTGGATACTCTTTCCTGACAGAAAAAAGTCTGGATAAAGGCAGCCTAGAATATCAAACCGAGACCATAAAAAACCATATTTACAAATATTTACTAAAAAAACAGTGAAGATTAAGCAAAAAAACATACATAATAAACAAACAATACTTTAAAAAGTTACACTAGATTTTCACTAAATGAAGAGAAAAATGGAAAGAAAAAATTTAAAATCATTACTGTCACTCTGAATAGAATATTAATTTCGACATAAAAAAACAACAACTTGACAAAAATAAAAGCGACGCACATATAAATGAAATAAGCAAGGCAAAGTGAGAACACATGATAAATCGCAGCAATAAAACATGAAAGCAAAACTATAGAAAACATCCCATATATGAATAAACATAATAGCCAAATAAATAATCTTAAAAAGAAGACAGAAAATAACATATTAAACACAATACACAGTAAGATCGGTGTCTAAATATTTTCGAAAAAGGCGCATGCTTTAGGTTGTTAAGTTAAACTTTATTACCTATTCTCCATATTATCAACCTCATGTGAGAGAACAGGCACATATTCTATTCTGCTGGTCCTGGTCTTTGCATCAAAGTTTCCTGTCCAAGTTTACTTTCGACATTCTGCCTCAGATATTCTCTAGCGTCGTGCGGAACTCCTTGATTTCATCGTTAGACTAAATGGAAATAAAATACAGAAAAACCTCAAACTTTTTTAGTCGACCTATTGCGCATAGCCTACTGGGCATAGCCCGAAGAAGACGTCGAACAATTCGTCATCTAGAACTCGTTGCCGTCTACTCTGGACTTCTGCGGGACAAGTAATAAGTCCGTTTTGAAAATGTATTGCAACACTCTTGAATAAAGGAGGGCATATTGAAAGCGTAAACGATTTTTTTAAAGGGAAGCTCGCCTTTTTCATTGAGTGCAGAAGGTGTTTGATGTGATAGTCAACTCTGTCCATATCACATTTCGAGAGTCTTTCTCTACAACGTTCAATGTCTCCACAAGTTGAGGCCCTTTTATAGAGAGCACCCAGAAGCTCACACAATTGTCGATAGTTCTCTTTCGACTAAAGAATATTATCGGTTCTACCTATTATAACGCTCTATTCCGTATTGATAGAGTTCAGAGTAAACTACAAAGAAGTAGTATCAGAATTCTCAGGAATCGGGTAAAAGGTTACCCTTATTTTCAGGTACCGTACGTTTGAGTTTCCCACAATAACACAATACCAACTATTATGTTTTTCTGAAATCTCGGGGCGGACATAAGGCAAGCCGGGCTTTTCCTTTACCCCGCAGTAACGTCTAGAAAGTGCTCACCTCGCTGTTCACTTGTCGGTATTCTTCAACCCAAGCATGCATTTTTTTCAAATTCTTCTCCGAGTATGTGCTGACCATTGCCAAAACGCTTGAGTTCATTACTTCCTCAGTGTCATGAAGTTTGTGATTTTTCATCCCACACAGGCCACATATTCCGTATTCTGAGCAAGTCCGGCAATAAAACATGTCCTTCAAGTCGTCCATTCGGCCACATTTGCACCTAAACTATCCTACAGGATCCAGAAAAAACATCATGCGGTTCAAAAAACTCTCCGATAACCTGTCGGAAATTGAGAAACCTACAATTGTTCGCGTATTTATTATTCAGTCACAATCAGTGCTTTACCAGCATGTTATATCGCGTGTCTGTACTCTCAACTTACTTTATCTTTGTCGCGTTATTTAGTTTCTCGCATGTGCCCATTGTGGAGATGTTTCCATAGTTTGTTGGATCGCTCGTATCCAGAGAACTTAAGGTGGGATGGACCACTTTGCGTGACTCCAGAAGTGAAGTCCCTGGGCTTTCTGACATTTCTTTCGAAGGATTCAATCTGGGACGTGGCTTGAGTAAAGCAAAACAAGTGGGAGCCTCAACGCAAGCCAACTGCATGTTTTGGAATTAAGCACTGTGTAATTTGTGAAATTTGGTTTTAATAGAAACGGTGGAAACTCTATTTTGCTAATCTTGTAAATGCAAAGTGAATCAGAGTTAAGTTACCTATTTGCGGATTATCGCAGGAGAAATTAATAATTGCGTACCTTGAAAATTGCGGGTAGTTGTTGCTTGGGCTGGCTGTGGTTGAGGCATTTTTCCCGCTGGCTTCTTCAAGTAAAAACTGCCCGAACGAAATAGATGATGTAGTAGATTTCGGCACGTTTTGCTTGAAGAGGCTATGAATAGGTATTGGTTCGTTTTTACTTCCTTCCACAGCGAATGACTTCATGCGCGTCTCATGTTCTTCATTTCTGCACTTAGAACAACTGCATGCGTCCATCCATTTTGAATATGTTAAAAGTGCTAGCTGATTGTTGGTAAAGGACAGAATATCCACTAGAATCAGCCAAAATGCAAACATGCAATAACACTTGACAATCCAGGAAGTATCGCAATTTTTGCACTCCAACAATTCCGTATTCACAAAGTCATAATCCTCACCATTAGTGCATTTTGGGCAGATCATCTTTATTCTCAGCTTAGTTTTCCTTAGCTCAGTAACAGTGACTTTGATAGAAGTGAATTCATCCATAATTTTCAAAAACCAGTGTTCCAAAGAGCAAGTTATGGGCCAACAGTCTTTCTGATCTTGATTGTGGAGGATCAGACAATTCGCACACAATATGGTGTGGAAGGTATATCGATACAAATCTCCCTTCGATCCGCATTCGTGACACACTGACGAAGTGACAACTCGAATATCGATCAGTTTTAGTTCTTCAATAGGACAACGAAGTAGAGCAAAAAATATAGCAAGCGTCAAATAATATTCCATCCGATTCTCGCAATTGCAAGCTGACTGGGAATCAAAACATTTATTGCATCGAAATCGGCAGCACTTCAGGCAGGCATAATTGTCGAAATAGTTGCCCACTCCCTCTTCCATTGCTTTGTTGACAAATTTCACTCCGCAAGTATCGCATCCAAATTCCTCTAGCCATTTCATTGGCGATTCTATAAAAAGGTAGTTAGTTACAGTAAGGCACCGGACAACAAAACCTAGTTAGTTACAGTAAGGCACCGGACAACAAAACCAAGTTCTTATCGATATAGTCAATCATAGATATAATGAGCATAGTATATTAACAACACGACATAGTTTCTAATATTTTTCATTTTGTTTGTGAATAGTTCACAAGTTCACACATCGTGGGAAGGTAAATGAGCGCATGTGCATGAGTTTTTGAAACAAAATAAGAATAGAAAAACTATTTCGATAAGTCAGCAAAAAGTACGCAACTGGCTTTCGTTATCTGAATGTTCTAATACGTAATACCCCCAAATTGAGTAGCACTACACAACAATTGTTTCTACAATAATATTTTTCATAATGAACGGAGCTCAAGAAAATCAAGTGTTTAACATCATTTAAAAAAATTGAAATTTGTTAAATGAAAAATTTGAAATGAATATTTAATATAAGAGCGGATATTAATTGTAGAATGTAACTACTTTCTTTCGAAACAATTCTAAGCGCTCGATTTGCTTGAAACTCCTTCCCTAAAAGGTTATCTGTGTAAATGAATTCTTGTTTGGGAGCATTTCCCAAAATATTTTCCCTTCTATTATTGCTCCTTATCTTATCTCGCATTCGGGCGAACTGAGCTTCAACGTTGCAGAGTGATTCATACATTCAAAGGAAATATCGATTTGTAAATATATCTTCTTGCATTCCTAATTGTGAACTAGTTAGATTTGATAATCTTGTGTTTATACATTTCAAAAAGTATGTGTATATGTATGCTTATTTTGCGAAAGCACATCAGATGAAAAAGAAAGAAGAACTATCCATTTGGACGAACATGAATCGAGACAGTTGCTTCTTTTTACTGTCTGTCTAGAGCACTGAAGAAACGTCAGGAGAATCCAGAAATGGTCGTTGTAAGTTTTTCTGGAAACAAATGTAAACAATCACTCAGTTAACTTTCGGGCCCACTCTAGACTCCATCAGATTCTCCATGCGAAATATCGCAATTGTCGCAGGTCGCACTGATTGGCCAATATTGGGTATGGCAATTGCGTTACTAGCAAACGGCAAACCAGCGCGAATGGGAGTGACAATTGAGGGTAGATTTCTTCGCGTCTCTGACTACGGTAAATTGTTTCTCGCGCATGAAAATAAGAAAAATATTACTTCTTACTTTATTAAAGACCGCAAGATCTTGGGAAGGACTGTGAAGAATGTGAAGGACTTTGTTTAGAATAATGAATGCGTCATTTTCCAAAGCTAACTGTGACCTACAACAAAGAAACTTAAAAATGGTGTTAACTTTCATCAAATGCAGTTAACTTCATCACCTGTTCCCTTCATTATGTACCATTATTTTAGTCTTTGAAATAGTGCGTTATAATAGCTATGAATTACTATAGCGGTGGGGTTTCTGGTGAATTACGTGAACTTGTATAGCACTACAACGCGAGTGGACTACAGTGTAAAGAAAGTGAGCAGTGCTTGCGTGGGTATTGAATTCCGCAGCTCTTGACCAGGATATCAACACAAATAACTAACAAAACAATTTATTAGTGAACACGGTACTGTAGTCAAATAAGTGGCCGAAGGCCTGCGAGGGACACATAGTGGTTAAGTCGGTGGAGCTACTGCGATTCAGGAATGTGAATTTTCGAGTTTGTTTTTCAGAAATTAGCACGGTTTTGCCTATAAAGCACCAAAACCACCGTAATATTATAGTAGAAACAATCTTCTATCGGAAATCGATCGAAAACTACTTTTTTTATCGGGCCCAAATTTTATTGTGTTTTATTATAAAATTTGCCATTATTTGAGTTTATATTGTGTTCAAATTATAAACAGTTGCATTATTTGTCGTTAGGCAGCTGTTTGCGCATTTGGATTCACCTTAGCGTATATTTTTCTTGTTTGACGCATTATTTTGCATAATGGCATCGTATTTTGAAATTTGCGATAAATAATTGGTGTTTTTCATCTCTTTTCAAAAAATACTATTTAGCTGCTTAGAATAGCCGACTTCACTCTGAAATGGGTTGGCTTACAGCCATAGCCGCTCTTTGTTCAAGAAGCGGCTATGGATATAACCGTAGGCGCATGCTTTGTTGGTAGCGACTACGGGTATAGCTGTAGCCACGCCCTGACAGAAAAGCGGCTCGGCTAGAAAACCGCATGATGCGTAGCCGGCTGCAAAAATAGCCGTTTTGACACCAATCTTGTTCAAGTATGTGAGCCTCGTGTCATAATCTGCCATATAAAAGTTTATGACAGGTACTATTATCGTGCTTATATATTTAGTCCTATTTATTCCTAATGATTCCAAGAACAGGAATGTTTTGGTCAACTTCGGCTGCACATCTCGATTGGAACGCTGTGTCATCTTATTATATAAAGGAGAAGAGTTTACTTTTTTGTTTGTGTGAACATAACGAAATCCTTTCATAAAGAAAATTTTATATTCACAATCGAAAGAGAACATACAAAATCTTTGCCGCTGGCGGGATTCGAACTCACTGCGGCACACAATCTCGCGATTCACAGTCCAACGCTCTACCTGTTGAGCCATGCTAGCTTATATGTCGAGGATATTATAGGATATATTATAGGAGAAGAGAAGAGAAGTGCGATTCCTTCAGTCGGAGAAGAGCCCGTAGGGCTCTTCGAACGGCTGGTAATTCATAATTGACATTATTTGAGCCCATTTAGGTTCTTTTTTTTTTAGGATTTACATACGACACCTGTAGAGAATTTTTACAAAAGTATATGTAAGTAAATCACATGTGGCAGTTGGAAGCTTAATACAACACATATAGGCCTAGAATATCAAACCGAGACCATATTTACAAATATTTACTAAAAAAAACAGTGAAGTTTAAGCACAAAAACATACATAATAAACAAACAATACTTTAAACAGTTACACTACATTTACACTAAATAAAGAGAAAAATGGAAAGAAAAAATTCAAAATTCATTACTGTCACTCTCAATAGAATGTAAATGTCGACATTAAAAAAAAACGACAATTTGACAAAAATAAAAGCGACGCACATATAAGTGAAATAAGCAAGGCAAAGTTACAACACATGATGAATCGCAGCAGTAAAACATGAAAGCAAAAATATAGAAAACGTCCCATATATTTATAAACATAATAGCCAAATAAATAAGCTTAAAAATACGACAGAAAATAATACATATAAACACAATACACAGTAAGATCGGTGTCTAAATATTTTCCAAAAAGGAACATGCGTTAGATTGTTAAGTTAAACTTTATTACCTATTCTCCATAGTATCAGCCTCATGTGAGAGAACAGTGCATCAAAGTTTCCTGTCCAAGTTTACTTGTAGACATTCAGCCTCAGATATTCTCTAGCATCGTGCGGAACTCCTTGATTTCATCGTTAGACTAAATGAAAATAAAATACTGAAAAGCCTCAAACTTTTTTAGTCGACCTATTGCGCATAGCCTACTGGGCCTAGCTCGAAGAAGACGTCGAACAATTCGTCATTTGGAATTCGTCGCCGTCTACTCTGGACTTCTGCGGGACAAGTAATAACCCCGTTTTGAAAATGTATCGCAACACTCTTGAATAAAGGAGCACGCTCTTGACGCGCAAACGATTTTTAAGTTGAAGCTTACCTTTTTCATTGAGTGCAGAAGGTGTTTGATGTGACCGTCAACTCTGGTGATATCACATTTTGAGAGTATTTCTCCACATCGTTCCATGTCTCCACAAGTTGAGGCTCTTTAATAAACAGCCCCCAGAAGCTCACACAATTGTCGACAGTTTTGTTCCGACTGCAATGATAGTATCAAGCTTATAAGCAATAAAAATAAACATAGACTTGTGATTTGCCTTTAAATTATGTTTACAATAAATAAAATACATGAAGGTCTTACAATAAAGGTTTACTTAAATGGACAGTGTCGCTTCACGATCGTTAGTTTATTATTCTATTTTTATCGACCGTGAAAATTCGTGGTCAAACATGTCCCCAATGGCAAATCACATGTTCAAGTGCTCGTTTATCATTTTTGTCCCAAGTGCCAGCCAGACCTTACTGTAGGCTAAAGAAAAGCAGCGAGCATTGGAAACGAAATGGATAATTTTCTTCAGGGCAAGTCAAGAATCTCTATTTTCCAGTGCTCTCTCAACTACAACACGGTCGGGGACTCGAGACAAAAATGAGCAACACCTGAGCTTGTGATTTGTTATTGGAATCATATTACCTTGACGTTTTTCATAGTTAATAAAAGCGGGAACAAACTAACGATCACGAAGTGAAAACGAACCTTTAAAATCGCACACAAACTTCATAAAAAAAACAATCGGCTCCCAAAGGTTGACATCACAACTTGACATCACAAACTAAACATGGGTGTTCCCATAGTGCTCACCTCGCTGTTCACTTGACGGTATTCTTCAACCAAAGCATGAATTTTGTTCAAGTTCTTCTCTGAGTGTGTGCTGACCATTGCCAAAACGCTTGAGTTCATTACTTCCTCAGTGTCATGAAGTTTGTGATTTTTCATCCCACACAGGGAACATATTCCATATTCTGAGCAAGTTCGACAATAAAACATGGCCTTCAAGTCGTCCATTCGGCCACATTTACACCTAAACTATTTTACAGGATCCAGAAAAAACATCATACGGTTCAAAAAACTCTCCGACAACCTCTGGAACTAGAGAAACCTACAATTTCTCGCGTATTTATTATTCATTCAGTATTTTACCAGCATGATATATCGCGAGTTTGTACTCTGAACTCACTTTATCTTTGTCGCGTCATTTGGTTTCTGGCATGTGCCCATTGTGGAGATGTTTCCATAATTCGACGGATCCCTTGTATCCAGAGAACTAACGGTGAGATGGACAACTGTGCGAGACTCCAGAAGTGAGACCCCTGCCCTTTCCAACATTTCTTTCGAAGGCTTGATTCTGGGACGAGGCTTGAGTAAAGTAAAAGACGTGGGAGCCTCAACGATTGTCAACCGCATGTTTTTGAATTAAGCATAATCTTTAATTTGTGAAATTTGGTTTTAATTAGAAACAGTTAAACAGGTCCATATAAATTTCTTTCTGTTTTACTGTGCAGCGCTCCAGGGTAGGAAACTCTATTTTGCTCTAGGTTACCTATTTGCGAATTATCACAGGAGAAATTTTTAAATAATTGCGTACCTTAAAAGTTGCGGGTAGTTGTTGCTTGGGCTGGCTGTGCTGGAGGAATTTTTCCCGCTGGCTTCTTCAAGTAAAAACTGTCCGAGCGAAATAGATGCTGTAGTAGATTTCGGCACGTTTTTCTTGAAGAGGGTGTGAAGAGGTACATCTTCCACAAAGAACGACTTCATGAGCGTCTCATGATCTTCATTTATTTATTTATTATTTATTAAATAACACCGAGGTGTGCATCAAATAATATGATGAAGAGAAAGCAATGTAGATATAACGAAACCAGTTGTACTGTAGTCGATTAGCAATCGGGTAAAAGAAAAATGTGAAGGTGTATTATCATACTCTTGGTCTGCTTTACATAGTTTTGCAAATATTTCCCCAAATCCTTTGTTATATGGGCGACATTGTATTGTTACCTCAAAAAAAATGGGCCACGAGATAAGAACTTCACAATTGGGCTTAGGTAAAAGTAACTATTACAACTGAATCTCAAAAACTAGCACAGTGAATACCCTCCACCCGCAGGCAACCTTATGCGCTACAATAAAATGTCGCAGCGCCGCAAATGGCTTTTAGTGGATAATCCACTTGATTTTGGGAAACTTTGCAAAACTATGGCGAAAAAAGAAAGGCACAAATAACAAAGCACAGTGTTAGAATAAAGACCCGCATCGATATATCCCGCATAATGGTTACAAGAAAAGAACCAATCGAACAATGAAATACATAAAGCGATTAAACAAAGATTTGTAGTTAATTCTTCTTCGTAGACAGAATAATAGCTTCTTCTTCTTCGTAGTCGAAATCAAATACCAAGGGTAATATGGGTTCCCTACCAGTTCATTCCATAAACTAAACGAATTATCATTAACGATTCAAAGTAAGGGTATACTCTCGGAAGTTGGATGTTACATCATTTATTTCTAACATCGTAAGTAGATCATTTCTACCATCATTTCTATCCATTGACTTTAAACGCCGACTAAGAGATTTCGAACTTGGTAATTGTAAAAGTTTGTCTGGGAGTTTGTTTAGCCATTTAGCCGTGCGAATAAAGAAACTGTGATAATAAGGATTCAGTTTTGAGAAGGGTACATGCAATTCAAAAGATGAAATACGACCTCTAGTTGGTCTCCAAGCATAGTATTTACTAAACGAGGTGGAGAGTTCTCCCTTGAGTAACTTGAATGCAAATACAAGGTCTTGCTTTATACGTCGTTGTTGCAGAGATAAAAGGTTAAACTTACGTAGCCTTTCGCTATAGCAAGGGATCGGAGATTGTCCAAAACATTTTTGAAAGATAATGCGCGTAATACGGGCTTGAACTTTTTCAACTTTGGTTATGTCTTTCTTTAAGTAAGGGCTCCAAACAACGCTTGCAAATTCAAGGATTGGCCGAACATATGTTTTATATGCTTTCAAGAGTATTAAAGGATTTCTCTGTTTTATGGTTTTGTTAATCGCAAACCAGGCTCCCATTCCTTTAGTACACATTTTGCTTATATGATCAACGTATTGCCAATTGTTTTGCACTTGTATGCCAAGATCTCTAATTGTACTAACCGAACCCAATGCAAAGTTTTTCACTTCGTAAACATATTTCATGTTATTTTTTCCAAGATATAATACACTGCATTTTGATTCGGATAATTCGATTTGCCAATCATTGCAAAAATCTGATAGAGCGTTTAAAGAGATTTGGAGTAATTTATGTGCCTCTGATGCATCTTCTCTTTTGTATTGACAAAACACTTTACAATCATCGGCAAAACACCTTATTGAACTGCACTTAGAACAACTGAATGCGTCCATCCATTTTGAATATGTTAAAAATATTTGCTGATTTTTGGAAAAGGACAGAATATCCACTAGAATCAGCCAAAACACATACATGCAATTACACTTGACAATCCAGGAAGTATCGCAATTTTTGCACTCCAACAATTCCGTATTCACAAAGTCATAATCCTCACCATTAGTGCATTTTGGGCAGATCATCTTTATTCTCAGCTTAGTTTTCCTTAGCTCAGTAACAGTGACTTTGATAGAAGTGAATTGATCCATAGTTTTCACGAACCAATTTTCTAAAGAGCAAGTTGTGCGCCAACAGTGTTTCTGATCATTGCCGATCAGACATTTCGCACACCTTATGGTGTGGAAGTTAAATCGATACAAATCTCCCTTCGATCCGCATATGTGACACACCGACGAAGTGACAACTCGAATATCGATCAGTTTTAGTTCTTCAATAGGACAACTAAGTAGAGCAATAAATGTGCCAAGCGTAAAATAAAATTCCATCCGATTCCCGCAATTGCAAGCTGACTGGGAATCAAAATATTTTTTGCATCGAAATCGGCAGCACTTCTGACAGGCAAAAATGCGGAAAAAGTTGCCCACTCCCTCTTCCACTGCTATGTTGACGCATTTCACTCCGCTAGTGTCGCATCCAAATTCCTCTAGCCATTTCATTGGCGATTCTAAAAATGCTACTTAGTTACAGTAAGGCACCGGACAACAAAACCAAGTTCTTAGCGATAAGTCAATCATAGATACAATGAGTATAGTATATTAACAACACGACATAGTTTACAATATTTTCCATTTTGTTTGTGAGTAGTCCACACACCGTGAGAAGGGAAATGAGCGCATGTACAGAGATTTTGAAACAAAATAAGACAAGAAAAACTATTTCGATAAGTCAGCAAAATTATGGACTTTCGTCATCTGAGTGTTCTAATACGTAATACCCCAAATTGAGTAGCACTACAGAACAGTTGTTTCTACAACAATATTTTTCATAATTAACGAAGCTCAAAAAAGTGTTTATATTTTTTTTAGAAAAAAGCTGGTTTCAAAGCTGAGTAAACATGCCCTGCCCACACATTGAAATGAATATTTAAATTTAAGAAGGGATGTTAATTGTAGAATGCAACTACGTTCTTTCGAAACAATTAATGAACTAAGGGCTCGATTTGCTTGAAACTCCTTCCCTAGAAGCTAATCAATGAAAATGAGTCCTTGTTTGGGAGCATTTCCCAAAATATTTTCCCTTCCCTTATTGCTCCTTATCTTATCTCGCATTCGGGCGAACTGAGGCTGAGCACTTTGCTTCAACGTGGCAGAGTGATTCATACATTCAAAGGAAATATCGATTTGTAAATATATCTTCTTGCATTCCTAATTGTGAACTAGTTAGATTTGATTATCTTGTGTTTATACGTTTCAAAAAGTATATGTATAAGTATGCTTCTTTTGCGAAGGCACATCGGTTGGAAAAGGAACTATCCATTTGGACGAACATGGAGATACAGATGCTTCTTTTTACTGACTCTTTAGCGCACTGAATAACAGATATAAATGGACGTTGTAGGTGTCATATGTTATAGTATGTCTACAAGTGAGATATATTGGAACATTAGCATAGTGAGAGTAGACTAAAAGGAAATGGGTCTAAGGAGTAGATATAGACCTCTTCGACCAGAAAACCGCTCTTCAAACTTCTACTCTACTCTACCTTCTGACCTTTCAGGAGCCGCACCAACACTTCAGGGAACGATCTCAACCGTTTATAACAAAATCAATGCTAGTATTTGCCAACCATGCCAATAACTAAGTTGTTATTCACAATCAGTATTGAATATGTGTCGTATAACCTCATTATAAACTAAAAAAATGATATAGACACAAAACAGTACAAATTATGGTGTTTGAGGAGAAACTTCGAAGAAACTTCGACCCTAGAGTGCAAGTTTCTCTTCCCATACATAAGCCTTACTTGCAACGGAACTTTCCGTGCGCACGTAACTTCCGTGCGCTCTGAAATGTTGGTGAAAACGCAAGTAGCGCGGACTTACTTGCGCACGGAAGTTCCGTGCGCTCTGAAATGTTGGTGGAACCGGCCTCTGGATCGGACGTCGCCCCTACATTCTCCATTCTAATTAACAGTCATTTCATTGGGTTAAAAATGAATTGTTTTGCTAGTACCTTGAGTCACAACAGTATGTAAGTATGTTTTCGGGAAACAAATGCAAACAATCAGACAGTTAATCTGTCGGGCACTCTAGTAGTCCCTATTCTTGATCACTGCATCTGGTTCTCCATGCCAAATATCGCAATTTTCTCTACGCTCACTGTTCGCTCCACTTCATGCGCTACGCTTATTCAGTTCCGCTCACCAGTTCGCTACGCGAAAAACTACATTTTGCGTATATTGTACAAGGAAAACAACAGTAATTATGCAAAAGTTTATTCGAATGTACTGGGCTTTTAGGTGGGTTTGGTTGGGCTGTTGTGTGTGCTGTGCGTTCCGTAGTCCTGCGCGTGCTTCCATTGTCTCGTTTCGATCGTCCTTTGTAGCTCTTCCGATAGTTGACCTCCATTCCGTAATGTTCGCGGCTACCTAGTAAGCTACGCTCCCGCGCGCACTGATTCCGTGGCCCTAAAGATCTGACTCTCTGTTGCTTGCAAAAAATCCTAATAACATGAAGTTGGCGACGCTATTCCGATTACGCTGCTGTAAAACCTACCCGGAAGGTTTCCGAATGTCATTCCGATCATTCTTATTCGCCATTCCACTTCTATCGGCTCAATTTGCTACAAATGACGATCGTAACTCGTAACTGCTCTAAGATCTAAAATGCTAACCGATGTTCAACAGTTCTACCGTCTACTTATACTCGTCTTGCACCTGTACAATTACCTTGTAGACATTTTGCGCCGTTTTCTTGAGTTAGTAGTAATATTGCTATACGTCGCCGCTCGTAAACCCATAAATCTTTCTTAACGGAAAAACCACTGATATCTAACTGAACACCTTGAATGTATGTACTTCTTTTTCGTTTCTGTCACCCAACAGCATACTCCCCGGCGTTGACACTAGGGTGGGTGGGTGGGACACAAAGCCTAGAATGACGTAACACGCAACGCGTTAACTCTTCGCCACATTTCGCGACCGCGGTTCGCCGACTACTGTACAATAACCGCAAAACTGCACTTTTCTCTACGCTCACTGTTCGCTCCACTTCATGCGCTACGCTTATTCAGTTCCGCTCACCAGTTCGCTACGCGAAAAACTACATTTTGCGTATATTGTACAAGGAAAACAACAGTAATTATGCAAAAGTTTATTCGAATGTACTGGGCTTTTAGGTGGTAGAACATCAAAGTGAAAATTTTTGTTTCGCCAGATATCGGCTCACGGAATACCTGCTGTAGTTCTGCCCACATTAAAAATGCTAAACATGCTCATCGGCGGTGCCCCTTACGCGTCTATCGGACCTTCCTTAACGATGGTATGCTAAACGCAACCCAAGTCAACGCCTGTTTCCACCTCGGGGCATAGCGAGTAAACAAGCATATTGCGTCTACTAAGCTCCCTCTTTCCAGTTGACTAACGCCTCACCTCTCACCAGCGGTGAGGTCTTAGTGGCTTATTGCTATAATATATAACTATCGCCGAACTACGTTTGCAATACAATACTCATGTCAGTCTCATAGCCCAATGTTGTGATTAAACCCCTAACATAGGGTCGTCTCTGCAAAACTGGGTAAACAGATAATTACGGAACTTCGGTATACCGTACACTTCTAGAGCTGATTATGGGAGCGCTGTCACTCAACCCGCGCAGCATAATACTTGTAATCGCCTCGTAGCAGTTTGTTTATGACGCCTTCTGGGTAATGACTCCGCTTGGAGTAACTCACACCGTGCAACCACTCCGACTGCCCTTCGGTCTTTCGCGGACCGCCAGATAGGGTAAAAACCAATCAAATTCTAGGTCAAAAATACATATTCTCTTTTCCGCTCATGTCTATTCACAACCCTCTGTCCTTTTCTTCATCGGAAGAACACAAAACACAATAATAGATTTCCTCGTACCCTTAAATACAATGCTGCTTCTGACACATGGTGACTTCTATAAACAAATGTGTTAGTGGTGTTTTACGATCCGTCGCCCGGCGTTTATCTAACGAAGATCGCACCAGGATAGACAAAGCACAATTTCCGCGCTAAACAGTAAACCCTTGTGATGGAATTGAGAAGCCCGTCCCGTTGGCTGTAGCACGTTCTGGCTTTACATTAGAGGCAACAAACACAGATCGTGGGCAATCCGAGACGTCGCATCGGGCAAATTAAATTTCGAACAAGACTGACTATCATTAACTGACAATGGACATTTTTTGCGAACGCTACCGTACTTCTGATGTCATGACTGGCCTCAAACATAACCACGATACTTCCTCGAGCTTCCGCAAGCCGGGCTACCGTACTTCTCCCGACAACTGACGTATCAGCCACCTCAAACATAAACATGGTTAACTCCCGCAAGTCGGGCAACTTTCATGAATACCCTTCCTATAGTTATTCTATTTTTTCCAGCCCGCAATTCCGGGCAGCATATAATATCGAATCGCAAAATCGTAACTGCCTCGATGCAGCTTTGGTAAACTACAGGAATTGTCGACACTCGAATTAGCCGTTTGCACCCGAAAAAACAAGGGTATAAGATATCACAACACCATTACATTTGGCAATCACCCTATTTCACATATTTTGTAGACGATTCAAGTCATCTTTTATACTTTTATCTGACTTACTTCTGCTTATTCTAACTTAAAGGACGCGACAACACTTGCGACCGTCTTGCAACCTCCAGCTCACAACTGTTCCACATATAACAAAGGAATAAGCACATTTAATCACCTCAATTCTCATAAGCTTCCCCTTAGTTAACCTCTGAATCTCATACATCCTCAAAATCACGCGTGACATTTCAAAAACCCTCGACGGATCAGCGACCGACAACATTCTCGTGACGCACATGCTCGTTAAAATATCTCGAGCTCACAAATGCTTCTATTAGCACAGAAAAAAAAAATCGTTTCTGTAACTCGCAAATAACCGAAAAACATCTACTGCGCCTTCCAAGCATCTTGATTTACAAATTTACAAAAGGTACACATTCACACAAAAGTCAAGCCTCTGAAGTTCACAAAAAATCGGAAAAACCCCTTCTGGTCCGTAGACCACTCTGGTTCTTAAATGGTCAACTTCCAGACAAAAAATTCTTCTGGAGCTCATAACGACCGGAGAAAGAAAAACAAAATGGAAATAAAAACAAAATAAAAATGTATTCTTACTATAGTCGCCGTTTTCAATAATTCACCATACGTCCTAGCGAACCTCCACAAACGGTCAACTTGACATACATACATACAAAACATACATATCGAGCCTGAAGCCCACAACGACTGGATAAAATGCAAACTCGTCGAGTTCACGAATGCTCGAATTCTCGAATGCACAAAAAGAAATAACAGCTCCTAGAGCTCATCAAATGGCCACAACCACGTATCCTGACATGCATTCCATAAACTCCTAAGTGCTCCTGGAGCTAACCACATCAGCTCCTGGAGCTCACAAAACGGCCGAAACAACCTGTCTTGCTTAACCTGCACCATAAACTCCACGCTCACAAGAATGCTCTCAAAATAGGACAAAATACCGAGCTCCTGGAGCTCGTCAGCTCACAAAACTCCTCGAGTTCACAATGCTCCGCAAGTCAATCCGCAAGTTCTCAACTGCTCCAACTCACCCAAAACGTCCTTCTAGGGCCTAGAGCCCATAAACTAACAGAATAAACGGAAATAAAAAAAAAATAAAAAGAGTAAAGAAAAAAAAAACTATCTAATTGGTTTCCCAAATGCTCACTAGACGTGATAACGAAAAACTCCTTCCGATGCGTTCCCGTAAACTCCTCAGTTCACACATGCTAACATCGAGTTCCTGGAGCTCATAACAATGTTCATTCCCGTAAAACTCTCAAAAATCCATACATGCTAATAGATAATATCAAGCTCCTGGAGCTCAAATAAGACCAAAACCACGTCTCTTGATATTGCAAGCAATCAAAAAAACCTCCCTCGGGTCCACTAGCGCTCAATTCGCACAAATAATGAACTGCTCCTGGTGCCTCGCAAAACGCCCAAGTCGGCAACCCGGGTAACCGCGAATCTACGCATTCCCGCAAACTTGCAGTCCACACGAATGCTCAAAATCACCAAAACAACAAGCTCCTGGAGCTCACGACTTCATAACCGAAAAAGCTCTTGGCGTGTAAGCAAAACTCCTCAAGTTCACTCAAGCTCCTGGAGCTCACAAACGACATCAGTCTCTTGACATCGCTTCAAACAAACTCCTGGAGTTCTCAAAAGCTCAATCCCGATTTCTCCAAACGACCATTGTGAGGTTGGCCATTCATTACAACAGACTTTGTTAGCCTTCATTCCAGCTCTTCTCGTAGCCCTGGATTACGAATAAATAAATAAAATGAACCTTGCCACTCCAAGCGACGTCATGATATTCAACAATCAAATATGCAACACATTTACAAACGAAAATCTGAGCTCTCAGCAACTGGCAACTAGGCTCTCTCTCAACATTTGCATCCAACAGAGTGCCACAAGCGAAAAGGCATGTTTTCTCTATCATATCGTGCAAAATAAATAAAGCAAACTGATAAACCGAGCCACCGAACCAAAATACCATAAATGGTAGTCCGTGACATTGACAAGTCTAAACTATCCACAATTAATGATAAACAAACTATCCGGCTCCTTTCTTTTCCAGACAACATCTCACGAACGTTCGGCTTCGTACGAGATATTATATTTTAGCGAAACATCACGTGCATCTCGCATATATGGCCCACTCCTGCAACGAACAAGAAATCGTAGATTTAAAACGAGTAATTCCCTACAAAAAAAAAGAGCTGCCGCCCAAATCATAAGCCGGCAAACTTTCGGAGAGAGCTCATTCGAAACTTTTATAAGCTGTTTTAAACTCAAAACGGATTTACATGGGACACAGTTGTTATAAACAAGTAGTATACGCAGTACCACATTAAGAACCGGGCAATTGTCTCCGTGTTAAAATGTAATGCAGCATTGGAAAAACAAAGAAAGAACTTAAAATACTAAAACTCGCGGTTCCGTTCTTCTGAAAAATACTTCGATTGCCAAAATCAGTCCCGAAAACAAGACACTGCTTCGTTCTTCCGCCAAGTGTTTCGCGAATCTTTCCACGAATTATTCCAACAGGGAATCACCTGCAATACGCAGACGGCAAAGAAACCCAATGAGGTATCGAAAATAAACAATAAACGTAAAAATTAACAATAATAGGCATAAATAAAAACGGTGTCTCACTACACCGACCGCACAGCACAACACAAAGCCTAGAATGACGTAACACGCAACGCGTTAACTCTTCGCCACATTTCGCGACCGCGGTTCGCCGACTACTGTACAATAACCGCAAAACTGCACTTGTCGCACTGATTGGCCAATATTGGGTGTGGCAATTGCGTTATTAGCAAACGGCAAACCAGCGCGAATGAGAGTGACAATTGAGGGTAGATTTCTTGGTGTCTCTGACTACGGTAAATTGTTTCTCGCGCACGAAAATCAGAGAAATATTAGTTCTTACTTTAGTACGATCCTGGGAAGGACTGTGAAAAATGTGAAGAATGTGAAGGATTGTATTGTTTAGAATAGTGAATGCGTCATTTCTCAAAACTATCTGTGACCTACAACAAAGAAACTTAAAAACGTTGTTATTAAATCCATCACAGTTGAGTTCCCTTCATTATGTACCAATATGTCAGTCTTTGAACTAGTGCGTTGTTATAACTAGGAATTATTATAATTATTATATTCTGGTGAATTACGTGAACTTTCCTAGCATTACAACATGAGTGGGCTATAGTGTGAAGAAACTGAGCAGTGCTTGCGTAGATGTTCAGTTCCGTAGCACTTGGCCAGGATATCAACACAAACGATATAACAAAACAATTTATTAGTGAACACGGTACTGTAGTCAAATAATTGGCCAAAGGCCTGCGAGGGACACATAATGGTAAGTCGGTGGAGCTACTGCCATTCAGGGATGTGCACGAAGCACTACAGAGGCTCTCCAGAAGAATCGAGTAGCCCTGTATAGAATGACACGGGAACGTTGGGAGGGCCCCCCTAAAATTGCTGAACAATTAATGATGTGCAGGTTATTGTAAGGCAGGCGGCGAGAACTCGAATAATTAGCAACAGTATTACGGTAAGTAAAGCAACAATTAACGAGAGAAATGGGCTGGGAGTTCCAACACAGTGAGTATAATAATGCAGTAGGACCAAATATTTAGTATGCAAATATGGTATGTCAAATAAAGAGCAGGTATTTCAAAACAATTACTCTTCTATTCATTGGTTTTACTGAGAGTTGAACATCCACTCGGGGGCGGAGAATCCCGCCTAGAAACGAGAATATTTACAAAGGTATTGTATTATTGGAAAAGCTCACATATTTCAAAGATTTCCCCTATAAAGTATGATTCAACTTTATTATTATACTTGAGCTGAAGTTAATTTTATTTGGAATGTTGGTGCTAATGGTCTATTTAAAAAAAAACACTACAATAACGTACCATGACGTGTGTAGCATGTGTATGTCTCGGCTCCTCGCCAATAAACGAGAATACCGTACCCTCACTCAAGGACACTAAGCAAAGATGACCCCCTTTGATAGCCCCTACTACCACAACACAAATACATTTACACCCGATTGATCTGATATATTAAAGGTCCACCTTATCACCAGACGGCACTTGCTCTGGCTTACCTTTGCCATAGCCCATCGCCCCAGTACACTACTGTCGTTAAAATACTCATCTTGCTGTAACCTTATCATTACCTGCATTTTCATTATTATCGAACATTGTCTTTATATCATTCATTTTATCCTCACACACAATAAATATATATCCGAAGTGTTTCCTCGCAGAACATAGTTATACATCACAATCTACCATTAGTCAACACAGTGTAACTTGGTGAATCTTCCCGTCTGGATACTCTTTCCTGTCAGAAAAAAGTCTGGATAAAGGCAGCCTAGAATATCAAACCGAGACCATAAAAAACCATATTTACTAAAAAACAGTGAAGATTAAGCACAAAAACGTACATCATAAACAAACAATACTTTATACAATTACACTCGATTTTCACTAAATAAAGAGAAAAATGGAAAGAAAAAATTTAAAATCATTACTGTCACTCTGAATAGAATGTTAATTTCGACATTAAAAAACGACAACTTGACAAAAATAAAAGCGACGCACACATAAATGAAATAAGCAAGGCAAAGTAAAAACACATGATGAATCGCAGCAATAAAACATGAAAGCAAAAATATAGAAAACATCCCATATATGAATAAACATAATGGCCAAATAAATAAGCTTAAAAAGACGACAGAAAATAATATATATGAACACAATACACAGTAAGATCGGTGTCTAAATATTTTCGAAAATGGAGCATGCTTTAGATTGTTAAGTTAAACTATAACCCCTCCATAGTATCAGCCTCATGTGAGAGAACTGGCACATATTCTGGTCTTGGTCTGTGCATCAAAGTTTCCGGTCCAAGTTTACTTTTAAACATTCTGCCTCAGATATTCTCTAGCATCGTGCGGAACTCCTTGATTTCATCGTTAGACTAAATGAAAATAAAATATATAAAAGCTTCAAGCTTTCTTTGCAATCGACATATTGCGCATATCCTACTGGACCTAGCTTGAAGAAGTCGTCGAACAATTCGTCATCTGGAACTCGTCGCCGACTGAACAGGAGACCTGTGCGGGACTATTCATAAGCACGTATCAAAAATGTATCGTAACACTCTTGAAACGTAAAAGATTTTTTAATTGAAGATTACCTTTTTCATTGAGTGCAGAAGGTGTTTGATGCGATAGTCGACTCTAGTGATATCACATTTCGAGAGTATTTCTCCACATCGTTCAATGTCTCCACAAGTTGAGGCCCTTTTATAAACAGCACCCAGGAGCTCACACAATTGCCGATAGTTCTCTTTCGACTACAATGATGCTCAAGGAAGAATATTATCGGTACTACCTATTATGTTTTCCTTATTTGAGGGTGCCGAACGTTTGAGTTTCTCACGAGAAAACAACAATACTCAAGTATGGAACTCGGAGAAACCCAAGTTTGGAGCGTCATGAAATGTCGTTTAATAATATTTCTGATGTCTCGGGGCTGCCATAAGATAAGGCAATACGGGATTTTCCTTTTCCCCGAAGTAAGGTACTAGAAAGTGCTAACCTCGCTGTTCACTTGGCGATATTCTTCCGCCCAGGCATGAATTTTCTTCAAATTCTTCTCTGAGTGCTTGCCAACAATTCCCATAATGCTCCAGTTCATTGCTTCTTCAGTTTGGTGTATCTTATGTTTTCTCAGCACACAAAGGGAACATATACCATGTTCGGAACAAGTCCGACAATAAAACATGTCCTTCAAGTCGTCCACTCGGCCACATTTACATCTAAACTATTTTTAGAAGTCACAAAACATAGTATTCTTCAAAAAATCCCGCGATTAGCTTTCGGAGAATAAAGTAGTTCGCATATGCATCACATTCCGTATTTTACCAGCGAGTTTGTACACTGAACTCACTTTAACATCGTCAGCTCATTTGGTTTCTCACTTGCGCCCATTGTGGAGATGTTTCCATAGTTTGTTGGATCTCTCGTATCCAGAGAACTTAAGGTGGGATGGACCACTTTGCGAGACTCCAGAAGTGAGACCCCTGCCCTTTCCAACATTTCTTTCGAGGGCTTGATTCTGGGACGAGGCCTGAGTAAAGTAAAAGACGTGGGAGCCTCAACGATTGTCAACCGCATGTTTTTGAATTAAGCATAATCTTTAATTTGTGAAATTTGGTTTTAATTAGAAACAGTTAAACAGGTCCATATAAATTTCTTTCTGGTTGAAGCTCCTAAGAGGACTATAAAACAGGTAGTCCCTCTACTTGTTGCTAGGGCTGAAATAGGATATTTAGCACATTATCTGTGTACATTGGAATGATAGAAGATAAATACGGGCATTTCATAAACTATGCGTTAAATCTTAGAAATAAGCAAATAATGATTATGAGCTACATAGTCCAAAGACTTCCCCTATAAAGTATGAGCAACTTTATTAAATATAGAGGAAGTTAAGGACTTGGAATGTAGGAAAATTCTATATAAAAAAAACATATTAAAGTCCAGACGAGACATGTGAATTGAATCCTCCCAATCAACGTCCTACCCTCAACAATTAAAACAAATTATAAGTGAAGAAATTCTACTATAAAATATGAAATGATGTGAGAAAAAAAAATCAATGAAAAGTGAATATTAACTAAAACTTAGTATCTAAGATGTAAGCTGTATAAGTTGAATCTTATACCGTGTTAACACGGACCTCGTTTCGACCCCCTAGCCGCAGACGAGGATTTCTCAGGGCGGGGGTTCTCGTCAGTGCGACACCCTGATAGTATATCACAGAGAATTTATCATTAAGATTGACGTAAAATTCTATTTACAAAACAAGTCTAATAATGGAAATGAAAACCATTAAATAACGTGCCAAAAATGGGATGCGTTAGGATCAATAGTACAATAGTGCATATTAACTCTCTAAGTTACCACTAAACAGTGTAGCGTACGCGTTGCGGTACCCTTTGCACCCATAGCTCAACCATGTATTTTGTACTTTGGTCTTGTATAGTCTGTAATCTAAATATCATGAGCCCAAGAAGAGAGATGTTTCGGGGATACCTTAAACTTATGTGAAATAATGGGATATACATGGAAACCTTTAACGAACATTTTGATAATAATATTCTTAGGGTAGCCATTACGAGTAAGCTTACAGTGCAGTTCCTTTAATTTACTTTTAAATAGGCTAATATTTGAAGTACAACGGCTGATTCTAATAGTTTCACCTATTATACAGTTATGCCTGACTGACATACACAGTTGGGTATCGTACATAGGAAATCGGTTAACTTCAAATGAATAATCATCGGTCTTGTTGTACAAATTTATAATCCAGCTGTCTTGTTTTTTGAGGTGTATGTCTAGGAATGCAGCCTCTGTATCTGATACATTGGCTTGTTCTAAAGTAAGCGAATTGGGGTATATATCTCTTAATTTACTTGGCATTTCATCATCATTATAAAACATTAGTATATCATCCATATATCGATATAATTTGCTTCTAAGACTGACACTTCTGTTTGCAGCCTCTTTAAGATATCTAAATTCTAGCATAGAGAGAGTAAGATCTGCTAAGAGTGGAGAAGCGTTGCCTCCTTGGGGGACACCTTTTATTTGATGGTAAATTTGGTCTTTGTAAACGAGGAAACTATTTTTGATTAAATATGTGACCATTTCTTTTATCTCCCTTTTGGAATAACTAGCATCAGTGATTTTGTTGGTATAAAAACACGTTTTATATCCTATATTAACGAACTCACGACCGGCGTTTTTAAAACATAGATCTACAAGGTCAAAGATATTGCTCATAATAACATCATGAGGTAGATTGGTGAAAAGGCTAGAAAAATCTAGCGTTTTAACCTTACTGTATTTTGCAATATCAGATGTACCATTAGTAATTACCATAGAATTATCAATAGAAAAGTGTATGTAGGTATTATTGGACCAGTTACACGAAGCAGTGCAATAGTTTTTAAAGTGATTTTTTAAATGTTTTAAGACTTTTTGCGTTATAACGGACAATTCCTTTAAACTACTGTGTTTTGCTGCTGTTATGAATCTCATTTTTATAGTTTCTTTGTGTAGTTTAGGAATAGCATAAATATTAGGTAATATCATATCTTTTTCTTCTAGTTTTACCTTAAACAGCCTGGAAACTACTTTGTGATCACTTATTATATCTAACACGGGTCGTGTGTTATAAGGAGCATATGTGTCATTCCCAATAATACGTCCGTTGACGTTACCTAGCTCCTTATCCAAGTACATTTTATATAAAATAGGACACGTAAAGCAAAAATTACTAGGTGCCTTATCAACACACGTAATTACAAATTGCTTTCTAATATTTATGAGTTCTTCTTTGCTATCTATCGAATCTCTAATATTGCAATTAAATACAAGTAAATCTTTCAAATTTGATGGAAAAACTATACTTAACTTGTTCTTGTTAATGTATTTGTTTAATTTGTCTATAAGGTCTTCTCGTAATTCAAATAATGCTTTATTCAATACTTTGGAGTTGTAAGCTTCCCTATGTTTGGTACCTTTTTTAAGTACTTTCACAGCTTTAGGAAATGAGCACGAAAAAATATTAGCATTTCCGGTAACTATATGAAAGTCATTGTTAAAAGCGATTTTTTCTTTATCAGTGCATAGGTGCAGATAATTATTGCAGTGGCAACGCGTGATAATAGTATCACCGACAATGTGATCCTTATAGTTTGAGAACTTAGGACCATTCGGGATATTATACCTATAAAAGAATCCAATGGAGGGACGCTTTTCTAAACTAATGTTATTGTTACGGAAAAGCTCTTTTATATACTTTTTAATTATGTATTGTAAATTAGGGAACTGCAGATCATCACAGAATGGGATCCATAACTTAAAATCGGGTGTCTTCGGTTTTACCATAGCTTTACTGTCTCGTTTTGGCATAGTAAGCGTACCACATAGCGCCTCTATGCATTTACGCTCACTATATGTAATACCACTTTCGTGATATTCACGCAGGAGGAACTTTTTCGTAGATTTACGCAGCGAAAAATTATATTGTTTTAGTTGGTCGTATGTGGGTACGTTAGCTAGATCGGGTATATTAGCTTGGTCGTGATTAACTCGCCTTCTTCTTCTAGGACCTCGAATCTTGTAAGGACGAGTGACCTTAATTGACCAATATGGGATGTTCGCATTGCCTAGACCTGACTTACTGCGATCACTTATAATGCCATAGCCCTTGATTTGATCATTAAGGCCATATGGAAAAGCGCTGTTCAGAAGTTTGATCCAAAATAATTATTTATGTTTCCTAATAGAATCATCATTATTTTCTTCTAGCGCGTCTAGGATATGAAGGTGAAATGTTTTATTTCCTACATCACCTTGACATTCAGAGTAGTGTTTATAAAGGATTGTATCTTTCGAATTCTTATTGAAATGCCAGCGGTGTTGCACTAATCGCGCTTTAAGAGATCGTTTCGTTTCTCCAACGTACTGTATACCGCACTTACCGCATGTTATGCAATATACTATGCCTTTGGTAGAACAATTAGAGTTGGAAGTGCCATACAAGTTAGAGAAATATGTAGTAGAACTACTGCGTATAATGCGTTCATACGCAATATTAGGACATAATTTACATCTTTTACTACCACAAGGAACACCAAATTCTTGAGAACCGTCCAAAGAAGTTATATTTATTTTCGGGCCCAGCTTTTTTGAAGTTAACGAACGAAGAAGAAAATACTCAGTATGTTTGTTAGCAGGACAAACGATGTTCCTCTATCAGCCGTCCCCAGCTTTCAGAGGTAAGGTGCTTTAGGGAGCACTTCAGCCCAAACTAAGGACTCCGTGGAGGTTACAAGGTAGAAACCTCTCCCACGTTGTTGCTAGGGCTCCTCAGGGACTTACGGTGTGCTCCCTATTTAGCACCATTTAACCGCCTGTGTCCCTAGCAGAGTTGAGAATGATCATAGAAGTGTGAAAGATAAGATATAGCATTTCAGTTCTCTCCCATCATAGCAACAAGAGGCCATGTCATATAGTGTTAGTTTTATATTTGATCATTGGGCCTCTTACAGATCATAAACATCCGACGTGTAAAAATATAGCATGTATATGGGTGTATATAGAATATTGAATAATTTGAAAAATAAAAAAAAAAAATTATTGTAAGAAAATAAACCATAATAAAAAAATAAAAAACAATAAAATTATAATAAAATTATAATTATAAAATAATAAATAAATAAAAACAAAATATATTGGTCTGCTACACGTATGTAACAGTACGTATGACCCGAATACCCAATAAAGAGTTGATAACGTCTCAAATAATACCCATATAAAATGCAATAGTAAGTCTTGATAGTGTTCGCAAAACGGAATGCGCGAAGTGTTCAAAGTAAAATATGCAATGTAGAATATGTTTTAAAGTATTAGATGATAAACTAGGAAACTATTGAAATACTGCAATAGAAGAACAAAGGAATAACAATATAAAAAGATAAGTGAATAAATAATATCTAGATAGTTATGTACATAGAAAATTAGATAGAAAGAAAGAAAGAAAGTAGCTCAAGGAATGAGCTATATAGGTAGTCCGTAAGGACTTGACCCACCTTGCGGTAGGTTTGAAAGCTCCTAAGAGCTACTCCATCCCGAAAGATAGAGGATAGTCCCAAAGGACTTGGCCCACCAAAATGGTAGGAAACTTAGTAGATATACCAATAAGTAGATATATGGCTGTGTACAAAATCTCATAAATAATGTAGAAGGATAAATACGGAAAAATGTGTATAAACTATGCGTTAAATCTTAGAAATAAGCAAAATAATGATGATGAGTAAGGTAGTCCATAAGGACTTGACCCACCTTGCGGTAGGTTAGAATGCTCATAAGAGCATACTCCATCCCAAAAGATAGAGGATAGTCCCAGGGGACTTGGCCCACCAAAATGGTAGGAAAATTATATAATATAATATACATTTGCAAACATATAAAGTCGTCAGACGAGACGTGGGGAATTGAATCCTCCAACAGTCAACGTCCTAGACCTCAAACAATTAAAACAAATTATAAGTGAAGAAATTCTACTATAAAATATGAAATGATGTGAGAAAAAAAAATCAATGAAAAGTGAATATTAACTAAAACTTAGTATCTAAGATGTAAGCTGTATAAGTTGAATCTTATACCGTGTTAACACGGACCTCGTTTCGACCCCCTAGCCGCAGACGAGGATTTCTCAGGGCGGGGGTTCTCGTCAGTGCGACACCCTGATAGTATATCACAGAGAATTTATCATTAAGATTGACGTAAAATTCTATTTACAAAACAAGTCTAATAATGGAAATGAAAACCATTAAATAACGTGCCAAAAATGGGATGCGTTAGGATCAATAGTACAATAGTGCATATTAACTCTCTAAGTTACCACTAAACAGTGTAGCGTACGCGTTGCGGTACCCTTTGCACCCATAGCTCAACCATGTATTTTGTACTTTGGTCTTGTATAGTCTGTAATCTAAATATCATGAGCCCAAGAAGAGAGATGTTTCGGGGATACCTTAAACTTATGTGAAATAATGGGATATACATGGAAACCTTTAACGAACATTTTGATAATAATATTCTTAGGGTAGCCATTACGAGTAAGCTTACAGTGCAGTTCCTTTAATTTACTTTTAAATAGGCTAATATTTGAAGTACAACGGCTGATTCTAATAGTTTCACCTATTATACAGTTATGCCTGACTGACATACACAGTTGGGTATCGTACATAGGAAATCGGTTAACTTCAAATGAATAATCATCGGTCTTGTTGTACAAATTTATAATCCAGCTGTCTTGTTTTTTGAGGTGTATGTCTAGGAATGCAGCCTCTGTATCTGATACATTGGCTTGTTCTAAAGTAAGCGAATTGGGGTATATATCTCTTAATTTACTTGGCATTTCATCATCATTATAAAACATTAGTATATCATCCATATATCGATATAATTTGCTTCTAAGACTGACACTTCTGTTTGCAGCCTCTTTAAGATATCTAAATTCTAGCATAGAGAGAGTAAGATCTGCTAAGAGTGGAGAAGCGTTGCCTCCTTGGGGGACACCTTTTATTTGATGGTAAATTTGGTCTTTGTAAACGAGGAAACTATTTTTGATTAAATATGTGACCATTTCTTTTATCTCCCTTTTGGAATAACTAGCATCAGTGATTTTGTTGGTATAAAAACACGTTTTATATCCTATATTAACGAACTCACGACCGGCGTTTTTAAAACATAGATCTACAAGGTCAAAGATATTGCTCATAATAACATCATGAGGTAGATTGGTGAAAAGGCTAGAAAAATCTAGCGTTTTAACCTTACTGTATTTTGCAATATCAGATGTACCATTAGTAATTACCATAGAATTATCAATAGAAAAGTGTATGTAGGTATTATTGGACCAGTTACACGAAGCAGTGCAATAGTTTTTAAAGTGATTTTTTAAATGTTTTAAGACTTTTTGCGTTATAACGGACAATTCCTTTAAACTACTGTGTTTTGCTGCTGTTATGAATCTCATTTTTATAGTTTCTTTGTGTAGTTTAGGAATAGCATAAATATTAGGTAATATCATATCTTTTTCTTCTAGTTTTACCTTAAACAGCCTGGAAACTACTTTGTGATCACTTATTATATCTAACACGGGTCGTGTGTTATAAGGAGCATATGTGTCATTCCCAATAATACGTCCGTTGACGTTACCTAGCTCCTTATCCAAGTACATTTTATATAAAATAGGACACGTAAAGCAAAAATTACTAGGTGCCTTATCAACACACGTAATTACAAATTGCTTTCTAATATTTATGAGTTCTTCTTTGCTATCTATCGAATCTCTAATATTGCAATTAAATACAAGTAAATCTTTCAAATTTGATGGAAAAACTATACTTAACTTGTTCTTGTTAATGTATTTGTTTAATTTGTCTATAAGGTCTTCTCGTAATTCAAATAATGATTATGATTATTCATTCCGATGATTATTCATTTGAAGTTAACCGATTTCCTATGTACGATACCCAACTGTGTATGTCAGTCAGGCATAACTGTATAATAGGTGAAACTATTAGAATCAGCCGTTGTACTTCAAATATTAGCCTATTTAAAAGTAAATTAAAGGAACTGCACTGTAAGCTTACTCGTAATGGCTACCCTAAGAATATTATTATCAAAATGTTCGTTAAAGGTTTCCATGTATATCCCATTATTTCACATAAGTTTAAGGTATCCCCGAAACATCTCTCTTCTTGGGCTCATGATATTTAGATTACAGACTATACAAGACCAAAGTACAAAATACATGGTTGAGCTATGGGTGCAAAGGGTACCGCAACGCGTACGCTACACTGTTTAGTGGTAACTTAGAGAGTTAATATGCACTATTGTACTATTGATCCTAACGCATCCCATTTTTGGCACGTTATTTAATGGTTTTCATTTCCATTATTAGACTTGTTTTGTAAATAGAATTTTACGTCAATCTTAATGATAAATTCTCTGTGATATACTATCAGGGTGTCGCACTGACGAGAACCCCCGCCCTGAGAAATCCTCGTCTGCGGCTAGGGGGTCGAAACGAGGTCCGTGTTAACACGGTATAAGATTCAACTTATACAGCTTACATCTTAGATACTAAGTTTTAGTTAATATTCACTTTTCATTGATTTTTTTTTTCTCACATCATTTCATATTTTATAGTAGAATTTCTTCACTTATAATTTGTTTTAATTGTTTGAGGTCTAGGACGTTGACTGTTGGAGGATTCAATTCCCCACGTCTCGTCTGACGACTTTATATGTTTGCAAATGTATATTATATTATATAATTTTCCTACCATTTTGGTGGGCCAAGTCCCCTGGGACTATCCTCTATCTTTTGGGATGGAGTATGCTCTTATGAGCATTCTAACCTACCGCAAGGTGGGTCAAGTCCTTATGGACTACCTTACTCATCATCATTATTTTGCTTATTTCTAAGATTTAACGCATAGTTTATACACATTTTTCCGTATTTATCCTTCTACATTATTTATGAGATTTTGTACACAGCCATATATCTACTTATTGGTATATCTACTAAGTTTCCTACCATTTTGGTGGGCCAAGTCCTTTGGGACTATCCTCTATCTTTCGGGATGGAGTAGCTCTTAGGAGCTTTCAAACCTACCGCAAGGTGGGTCAAGTCCTTACGGACTACCTATATAGCTCATTCCTTGAGCTACTTTCTTTCTTTCTTTCTATCTAATTTTCTATGTACATAACTATCTAGATATTATTTATTCACTTATCTTTTTATATTGTTATTCCTTTGTTCTTCTATTGCAGTATTTCAATAGTTTCCTAGTTTATCATCTAATACTTTAAAACATATTCTACATTGCATATTTTACTTTGAACATCGCGCATTCCGTTTTGCGAACACTATCAAGACTTACTATTGCATTTTATATGGGTATTATTTGAGACGTTATCAACTCTTTATTGGGTATTCGGGTCATACGTACTGTTACATACGTGTAGCAGACCAATATATTTTGTTTTTATTTATTTATTATTTTATAATTATAATTTTATTATAATTTTATTGTTTTTTATTTTTTTATTATGGTTTCTTTTCTTACAATAATATTATTTATTTATATTTTTCAAATTATTCAATATTCTATATACACCCATATACATGCTATATTTTTACACGTCGGATGTTTATGATCTGTAAGAGGCCCAATGATCAAATATAAAACTAACACTATATGACATGGCCTCTTGTTGCTATGATGGGAGAGAACTGAAATGCTATATCTTATCTTTCACACTTCTATGATCATTCTCAACTCTGCTAGGGACACAGGCGGTTAAATGGTGCTAAATAGGGAGCACACCGTAAGTCCCTGAGGAGCCCTAGCAACAACGTGGGAGAGGTTTCTACCTTGTAACCTCCACGGAGTCCTTAGTTTGGGCTGAAGTGCTCCCTAAAGCACCTTACCTCTGAAAGCTGGGGACGGCTGATAGAGGAACATCGTTTGTCCTGCTAACAAACATACTGAGTATTTTCTTCTTCGTTCGTTAACTTCAAAAAAGCTGGGCCCGAAAATAAATATAACTTCTTTGGACGGTTCTCAAGAATTTGGTGTTCCTTGTGGTAGTAAAAGATGTAAATTATGTCCTAATATTGCGTATGAACGCATTATACGCAGTAGTTCTACTACATATTTCTCTAACTTGTATGGCACTTCCAACTCTAATTGTTCTACCAAAGGCATAGTATATTGCATAACATGCGGTAAGTGCGGTATACAGTACGTTGGAGAAACGAAACGATCTCTTAAAGCGCGATTAGTGCAACACCGCTGGCATTTCAATAAGAATTCGAAAGATACAATCCTTTATAAACACTACTCTGAATGTCAAGGTGATGTAGGAAATAAAACATTTCACCTTCATATCCTAGACGCGCTAGAAGAAAATAATGATGATTCTATTAGGAAACATAAAGAATTATTTTGGATCAAACTTCTGAACAGCGCTTTTCCATATGGCCTTAATGATCAAATCAAGGGCTATGGCATTATAAGTGATCGCAGTAAGTCAGGTCTAGGCAATGCGAACATCCCATATTGGTCAATTAAGGTCACTCGTCCTTACAAGATTCGAGGTCCTAGAAGAAGAAGGCGAGTTAATCACGACCAAGCTAATATACCCGATCTAGCTAACGTACCCACATACGACCAACTAAAACAATATAATTTTTCGCTGCGTAAATCTACGAAAAAGTTCCTCCTGCGTGAATATCACGAAAGTGGTATTACATATAGTGAGCGTAAATGCATAGAGGCGCTATGTGGTACGCTTACTATGCCAAAACGAGACAGTAAAGCTATGGTAAAACCGAAGACACCCGATTTTAAGTTATGGATCCCATTCTGTGATGATCTGCAGTTCCCTAATTTACAATACATAATTAAAAAGTATATAAAAGAGCTTTTCCGTAACAATAACATTAGTTTAGAAAAGCGTCCCTCCATTGGATTCTTTTATAGGTATAATATCCCGAATGGTCCTAAGTTCTCAAACTATAAGGATCACATTGTCGGTGATACTATTATCACGCGTTGCCACTGCAATAATTATCTGCACCTATGCACTGATAAAGAAAAAATCGCTTTTAACAATGACTTTCATATAGTTACCGGAAATGCTAATATTTTTTCGTGCTCATTTCCTAAAGCTGTGAAAGTACTTAAAAAAGGTACCAAACATAGGGAAGCTTACAACTCCAAAGTATTGAATAAAGCATTATTTGAATTACGAGAAGACCTTATAGACAAATTAAACAAATACATTAACAAGAACAAGTTAAGTATAGTTTTTCCATCAAATTTGAAAGATTTACTTGTATTTAATTGCAATATTAGAGATTCGATAGATAGCAAAGAAGAACTCATAAATATGGGGCAACGCTTCTCCACTCTTAGCAGATCTTACTCTCTCTATGCTAGAATTTAGATATCTTAAAGAGGCTGCAAACAGAAGTGTCAGTCTTAGAAGCAAATTATATCGATATATGGATGATATACTAATGTTTTATAATGATGATGAAATGCCAAGTAAATTAAGAGATATATACCCCAATTCGCTTACTTTAGAACAAGCCAATGTATCAGATACAGAGGCTGCATTCCTAGACATACACCTTGTGAATAATTCTCCTTCGTAGGATATAATCACTTCGTAGGATACAAATTCTATACGATTTCTTAGGTTCTTTCTGTTAATTGACATTGTTACCAAACATTGTTTTGCTTTCATTTTAGCTATGACATTATATCATGTGTTTATGCTGTAATGTTTGTCTTTCGCCGACGTAGATTCTATATGTGAACCGGAACTCGTACCATGCCATGTGTTGTGTAATATCGACATCAATCAGCTGCATATTTCCATAGCATATGATTTTAGGCCCCGCCTACTTCGATTAGTTCTTAAACCACATTTGAGTTTGATAAGGGGTTTTGCACTTCGATTCCATTCAGCGATGATTTCTCCTTTCGTTTGATTCTTCTTTTCGACTGTTTAGTAAAGATGATTCTTATGCCTTTACTATTTCTTCAAATGGTGCGCCTACCCAACTTAAGAATCCGTGCCCATTTTCTTCTTGCAATTCATCTGCATATTTGAAAGACCCGCGTGGCAGGTAGTCTATCCCCACTGAGCCTTCGTCGTTATTCTGCTATTGCTATTGGTCGACTGGTTACTGTTAGCAAACTCTTGATGTTGAAACCCTGCTCATTTTCCTTTCGCACTGGTTTTTTTTTTCGCGAACTGTTGTCGTGTTTTCTACGGTTGCTGCTGTGTTCATTTTCCAGAGGAGCCTCACATCATGAAATGGCCTCCATTTACGTTCGGACCTCTGTCGTCCCCTTGTCGGACTCTCCCTTCGGACCCCTGTCGTCCCATCGCAGTCCTCGGTCGGACTCACCCTTCGGACCCTCTGTCGTCCCCTCGCAGTCCTCGGTCGGACTCATCGTTCGGACCCCTGTCGTCCCCTCATAGTCCTCGGTCGGACTCTCCCTTCGGACCCATGCCGTCCCCTTACAGTCCTCGGTTGGACTCACCCGTTCGTTGAAATTAATCTTCATTTCACTTTGAATTATTGTCCCAGCAGCAAGTAGAGCACAGTTTGTCAGTCCCAGTAATTTTCGTTCAATTACTGTAAGCCTTACACTCTCCCGAACCCCTTTCTTTTTGTCAGGGGGGAGTGTGAATAATTCTCCTTCGTAGGATATAATCACTTCGTAGGATACAAATTCTATACGATTTCTTAGGTTCTTTCTGTTAATTGACATTGTTACCAAACATTGTTTTGCTTTCATTTTAGCTATGACATTATATCATGTGTTTATGCTGTAATGTTTGTCTTTCGCCGACGTAGATTCTATATGTGAACCGGAACTCGTACCATGCCATGTGTTGTGTAATATCGACATCAATCAGCTGCATATTTCCATAGCATATGATTTTGGGCCCCGCCTACTTCGATTGGTTCTTGAACCGCATTTGAGTTTGGTAGGAGGCGGTTGCACTTCGATTCCATTCAGCGATGATTTCTCCTTTCGTTTGATTCTTCTTTTCGACTGTTTAGTAAAGATGATTCTTATGCCTTTACTATTTCTTCAAATAGTAAAGGCATACTATTTCTTATGCCTTTACTATTTCTTCTTGTTTTTTGAGGTGTATGTCTAGGAATGCAGCCTCTGTATCTGATACATTGGCTTGTTCTAAAGTAAGCGAATTGGGGTATATATCTCTTAATTTACTTGGCATTTCATCATCATTATAAAACATTAGTATATCATCCATATATCGATATAATTTGCTTCTAAGACTGACACTTCTGTTTGCAGCCTCTTTAAGATATCTAAATTCTAGCATAGAGAGAGTAAGATCTGCTAAGAGTGGAGAAGCGTTGCCCCCTTGGGGGACACCTTTTATTTGATGGTAAATTTGGTCTTTGTAAACGAGGAAACTATTTTTGATTAAATATGTGACCATTTCTTTTATCTCCCTTTTGGATACATAATAAACTTTTATCTCCCTTTTGGATACATAATAAACAAACAATACTTTAAAAAGTTACACTAGATTTTCACTAAATGAAGAGAAAAATGGAAAGAAAAAATTTAAAATCATTACTGTCACTCTGAATAGAATATTAATTTCGACATAAAAAAACAACAACTTGACAAAAATAAAAGCGACGCACATATAAATGAAATAAGCAAGGCAAAGTGAGAACACATGATAAATCGCAGCAATAAAACATGAAAGCAAAACTATAGAAAACATCCCATATATGAATAAACATAATAGCCAAATAAATAATCTTAAAAAGAAGACAGAAAATAACATATTAAACACAATACACAGTAAGATCGGTGTCTAAATATTTTCGAAAAAGGCGCATGCTTTAGGTTGTTAAGTTAAACTGTATTACCTATTCTCCATATTATCACCCTCATGTGAGAGAACAGGCACATATTCTATTCTGCTGGTCCTGGTCTGTGCATCAAAGTTTCCTGTCCAAGTTTACTTGTAGACATTCTGCCTCAGATATTCTCTAGCATCGTGCGGAACTCCTTGATTTCATCGTTAGACTAAATGAAAATAAAAGACATAAAAGCTTCAAGCTTTCTTTACAATCGACATATTGCGCATATCCTACTGGACCCAGCTTGAAGAAGTCGTCGAACAATTCGTCATCTAGAACTCGTCGCGGTCTACTCTGAACTTCTGCGGGGCAAGTAATAAATCCGTTTTGAAAACGTAGAGTAACACTCTTGAAGAAAGAAGCACACATTGGAAGCGTAAACGATTTTTTGAAAGTGAAACTTGCCTTTTTCATTGAGTGCAGAAGGTGTTTGATGTGATAGTCAACTCTGGCCATATCACATTTCGAGAGTATTTCTCTACAACGTTCGATGTCTCCACAAGTTGAGGCCCTTTTGTAAACAGCACCCAGAAGCTCACACAATTGCCGATAGTTCTCTTTCGACTACAATGAAAATTATCAGGGAAAATATTAGCAGTTCTACCTCTTAAAACGGGTTTGATTATTTTCAGGTGCCGAACGTTCGAGTTTCGCACAAGAAAACTACACTCAAGTACGGGACTAGGAGTTTTTACAGAAACAGCTTCACAAGATAAAGATAATGTAGTCAGAAAGAACCAGAAACCCAAGCTATTGGCGTCATGAAAGTCCGTTTACTATTAGTTTCTCTGCAAGACCGTGCTTGACTTGATGAAAGACATGACTTTTTACAGAGTAGTGCTCACCTCGCAGTTCACTTGTCGGTATTCTTCAGCCCAGGCATGAATTTTCTTCAAATTCTTCTCTGAGTGCTTGCCAACAATTCCCATAATGCTCCAGTTCATTGCTTCTTCAGTTTGGTGTATCTTATGTTTTCGCAGCACACAAAGGGAACATATCTCGTGTTCGGAAGAAGTCCGACAATAAAACGTGTCCTTCAAGTCATCCACTCGGCCACATTTACACCTAAACTATTTTAAAGGATCACAAAAAAAACAAGCAGATTAAACGGTTCAAAAAACTCTCCGACAACCTCTGGAACTTGAGAACCCTACAATTTCTCGCGTATTTATTATTCACTCAATGCTTTACCAGCATGTTATATCGCGTGTCTGTACTCTTAACTTACTTTATCTTTGTCGCCTCATTTGGTTTCTCGCCTGTGTCCATTGTGGAGATGTTTCCATAATTCGACGGATCCCTTGTATCAAGAGAATTAACGGTGAGATGGACTTTGCGAGACTCCAGAAGTGAAGTCCCTGGGCTTTCTGACATTTCCAATCTGGGACGTTTCCTGAGTAAAGTAAAATACGTGGGAGCCTCAACGCTTGCCAACTGCATGTTTTTGAATTAAGCATATTCTTTAATTTGTGAAATTTGGTTTTAATTAGAAACAGTTAAACAGGTCCATAAAAATGTCTTTCTTTTTTACTGTCCAACGCTCAAGGGTAGGAAACTCTGTTTTGCTAAATTTGTTTCAAATAAATGCAGTGAACCAGAGTTAAGTTACCTCTTTACGAATCACAGGAGAAATATTTAAAGGGATAGGTTCACCTCGAATTGCACCTTTTTTTATAATTTATGTTGATAGTATGACCTATGACGGTTAAAATGCGAAAATTGCAGTAAATTTCCTTTGCTCCCCGTAGTAGGAGAGCTTGCTCAAAAAAAGCTAAACTACCTCGAATCTATAAAACAATTGGGGTACCGCAGCCATGGTATGTGGGAAATAGCGCAGGAGGACTGGAGGTGCAGATATAGTTGTGATAGACAGAGGATGATAAAAGGGCCTGTATTTTCTAGCGTCTCCAGCAAGGCTGCGCTATTTCCCACATACCATGGCTGCGGTACTCCAATTGTTTTATAGATTCGAGGTAGTTTAGCTTTTTTTGAGCAAGCTCTCCTACTACGGGGAGCAAAGGAAATTTGCTGCAATTTTCGCATTTTGACCGTCATAGGTCATACGTCATACTATCAACAGAAATTATAAAAAAAGGTGCAATTCGAGGTGAACCATCCCTTTAAATAATTGCGTACCTTGAAAGTTGCGGGTAGTTGGTGCTTGGGCTGGCTGTGGTTGAGGCATTTCTGCCGCTGGTCTCTTCAAGTAAAAACTGCCCGAGCGAAATAGATGCTGTGGTAGATTTCGGCACGTTTTGCTTGAAGAGGGTGTGAAGAGGTATTGCTTCGTTTTTGCTTACTTCCACAAAGAACGACTTCATGAGCGTCTCATGTTGTTCACCCCTGCACTGAGAACAACTGAATGCGTCCATCCATTTTGAATATGTTAAAAGTGTTAGCTGATTTTTGGAAAAGGGCAGAATATCCACTAGAATCAGCCAAAGTGCATACATGCAATTACACTTGAAATTCCAGGAAGTATTGCAATTTTTGCACTCCAACAATCTTGTAGTCACAAAGTCATAATCCTTACCATTAGTAGTGCATTTTGGGCAGATCATCTTTCTTGATAAATGAGCTTCCCTTAGCTCAGTAACGGTAACTTTGAGACAAGGAACTTCACCCATAATTTTCAAAAACCAGTGTTCCAAAGAGCAAGTTATGGGCCAACAGTATTGCTGATGATTGAGCCTCAGACAATTCTGACATATAATGATGTGGAAGTTAAAGCGATACAAATCTCCCTTCGCTCCGCATTTGTGACACGCCGACGAAATGACAATTCGAATATCGATCAGTTTTAGTTCTTCAACAGGACAATGAAGTAGAGCAAAAAATATATCAAGCGTCCAATCATATTCCATCCGATTCCCGCAATTGCAAGCTGACTGGGAAGAAAAACATTTCTCGCAACGAAATCGGCAGCACTTCTGACAGGCATACACCTGCAAACGTTTGCCCACTCTCTCTTCCACTGCTTTGTTGACGCATTTCACTCCGCAAGTATCGCATCCAAATTCCTCTAGCAATTTCATTGGCGATTCTATAAAAAGGTAGTTACAGTAAGGCACCGGACAACAAAACCAAGTTCTTATCGATATAGTCAATCATACACAATTAGTATAGTATATTAACAACACGACATAGTTTCTAATATTTTTCATTTTGTTTGTGAATAGTTCACAAGTTCACACATCGTGGGAAGGTAAATGAGCGCATGTGCATGAGTTTTTGAAACAAAATAAGAATAGAAAAACTATTTCGATAAGTCAGCAAAAAGTACGCAACTGGCTTTCGTTATCTGAATGTTCTAATACGTAATACCCCCAAATTGAGTAGCACTACACAACAATTGTTTCTACAATAATATCTTATTATATAAAGTTGGGAGCTTTGTTTGTTTGTTTGTGCGTTTGTTTGATTGTACGTTTGGATGATGTGCGTTACGCTCAGGTTGTAGGATTGGTTCAGTAGTTCACGTTCCCGTGCACTGAGGCATCTCACTTCCCGAGCGCGCCTCTCACAAACGTCCAAAAAAGGCTGCATATATGGAATATGTGTGGTGTATCGTTCGGGCGTTTCCGCGGCGCTCAAAGTACTAGGTGGAAACTACAAAGAACATGCAAATCTAGAGCAACAAAAGAAGGGACGAAGCGAGGATTTTAGCATATGATCCTTGCCCTAATTGTTTTTAACTGATTTTTAATCTACGTTTCACGTATGCATAAAATAAAGTAAATTTACTAGAAAGTCGCCTCGGGCGGCGTAGCCGGCTGGTTTTTTATAATGAACGGAGCTCAAGAAAATCAAGTGTTTAACATCATTTAAAAAAATTGAAATTTGTTAAATGAAAAATTTGAAATGAATATTTAATATAAGAGCGGATATTAATTGTAGAATGTAACTACTTTCTTTCGAAACAATTCTAAGCGCTCGATTTGCTTGAAACTCCTTCCCTAAAAGGTTATCTGTGTAAATGAATTCCTGTTTGGGAGCATTTCTCAAAATATTTTCGCTTCCCTTATTGCTCCTTATCTTATCGCACATTCGGGCGAACTGAGCGCACAGCTTCATCGTTGCAAAGTGTTTCATACATTCAAAGGAAACATCGATTTGTAAATATATCTTCTTGCATTCCTAATTGTGAACTAGTTAGATTTGATAATCTTGTGTTTATACATTTCAAAAAGTATATGTATAAGTATGCTTCTTTTGCGAAGGCACATCGGTTGGAAAAGGAACTATCCATTTGGACGAACATGGAGAGACAGATGCTTCTTTTTACTGACTCTTTAGCGCACTGAACAACCGCTTTTCCTAGCTGACAAAATTTTCGGAATTTTCCGTGTTCCGAGATGCTTTTTTGGCAGTTAAAATACCAAATGCATTCCGAGAGCATTCCGAGATGCTTTCCGAGATGCTTTTTCGAGATGGATTCCGAAATGAAATTCCGAAAAGATTAGCGCGCTCAAAATACCAATCGCATTCCGAAACGATTCCGAGATGGGATTCCGAGATGAAAATTTCAGTTAAAATACGGCCTCTGGTCTTAAAGGGATAGGTTCACTAGGATTTGCACCTTTTTGAATGCTTTCTATTGATAGTACGGCCGGATACCTTCACAATGCGAAAATAACATAAAATTACCTTTTCTCCCCGAGGTAGGAGAGCTTGCTCAAAAAGCTAAACTACCTCGAATTTATAAAACAATTGGAGTATCGCAGCGTTGTGGAAAATAGCGTTACAGGGTTGGAGGTGCAGAGATTGTTGTGATAGACAAAGGATGATAAAAGGGCACTGCATCTTCTAGCGTCTCCAGCCTTGCTACGCTATTTCCCACTTCCCACGGCTGCGGTACTCCAATTGTTTTATAAATTCGAGGTAGTTTAGGTTTAGAGCAAGCTCTCCTACTACGGGGAGCAAAGGAAATTTACTGTACTTTTCGCATTTTGACCGTCATGGGTCATACTATCAATATAAATTATAAAAAAGGTGCACTTCGAGGTGAACCTATCCCCTTAATACTATGCAGGATGTAGTTTACTGGTGTTCTGAATAGCCTAGATATATCTAGCCATTCATAACTTTATTTGTTGTTAGGCATCACTTATATTTGTATCTCGATAGACCGCATTTATTTTTTGATAGGCATCACTTATATTTGTATCTCAATAGACCGCATTCCTTGTTATTAGGAACTTATTCTATTTGTAACAAACCCACTTAGCTATATTATAATGTAGTTTATAGTCAAATGCTTAAAGGTGTATGAGGCGATCGCGATCGATGAGACCTAGCGCTGTCTAAGCCCCGCCCCTCTCTTTTCGAAAATAATCAGTCATTCGTCACTCCTTCGTAGGGTTGCGAATTGGACACTTGTTGAGTCCCTCACTCATGTGAGGTCGAGTCCATCAATCGAGCGAGCTGATTATGAGCCGTGAGCCTTATTAAGACATAGAAGAGTAAATTCGAGCCTGCCTAAGAGAGGGGAATTAGGCGGTAGACAAGACAGAGCCTACTAACCACTTGTTAATCAATCGAGACAATAGTCCTGATAAATACGACGTCGACACTTTCCTTTGCGTACGACCCATTCGTACACGACGCGTAGGACTCCTGATGGCTCTACACCTCGTATCGCATGATTCCTGCCCCCTTCATTATCTACTCTTTATGATCGATTCTTCGTGAGCAAAAACCTTGAACTGAATGAGGTATTTTTTAACACAACTGCACGTTACATTGCTTTCTTTGTTTCTCTTTGTGCGTAATTAATAATTATTATATTATTGTAGGTACGCATCACCAATCTCGCCTGGAGACCAGGAAAACCATTGGAAAAGGATGCTGAGGCGCTTCCTCCCGTCGCCTTCATGGTGATGACCGTTGCAGATGGCCCGTGCAAAGGAAAAATTGCTATCCGACGTCTTTCGCGAAGATCACCTGATAAGCTGGAGAGAGTGATTGTGAGTGGTGAATGAATTTATTTCTAAATGCACATATTCAAAGTTCCGCGTTAAAGGGAATATGTAGGCACTCAAAATGAGCAAAACAACTGCGAAACTAGAGTTTCCACACCAGACATGAATTTAAGTAGGCGACTGAATATGTAAATTCGAATATTCTCTTTTGCATGCAAATATGTCGCTGTTGCATGCTATATGCCGATGTATGCACATATGCTAAATTTTTTGCTCCATCAGCACTGCCGTGTAAGCCAGGGGGTCAAATAACGTGTTTACTATGGAAAAGATGAACTTTGAAAATCATTTTCTTTTAAATGGGAAACTTTTAACCATTTTTGTTGTTGTTTCCTTAATGAGGAACACACATTCTATTAATACAGCTTAAAGGATCGCAGTCACTACAAATTCGTATTTTTTATTCGCTTTTCATTAATTGTTCAAGTATGTGAAGAAAACGACGATTCCAGCGCCAAAGTACGGCAAAACGAACTCAGGGAGAGAAATCCCTGTTTATGACTTTTACTTATATACCGTAGTTTATAATTGCCCGCATAGAGTTTCATAATAAATACCCTGCAGTGATAAACCACGCGCCAGGTGTAACACTGCAGGCTGTTCACTCTCCAAGTACCCCTGGCAATTGCATATATGCACCGGCGTCGGTCATTTATCAAAACTCATTCTCATTGATTTCTCTCCCTGAGTTCCCATTTTTTCCCATTTTTTGTAATCCCATTTTTTCCCATTTTTTGACTTGGAACATGAAGGCGGATATTCCTCACCCTTCATACATAGACTAACACTTGGTTAGTCGGGTGCTAACAGTTCGTTAGTTTCTAAATCTCTCCATAGGTAGTACTATTTCGTCGAAATCTCTCCATAGGTAGTACTATTTCGTCGAAACCAAATCCCGCAAGGTTTTCAGCTTGAAAACCAACTCCCGCAAGGTTTTCAACTTGAAAACCAAATCCCGCAAGGTTTTCAACTTGAAAACCAACTCCCGCAAGGTTTTCAGCTTGAAAACCAAATCCCGCAAGGTTTTCAACTTGAAAACCAAATCCCGCAAGGTTTTCAGCTTGAAAACCAACTCCCGCAAGGTTTTCAACTTGAAAACCAAATCCCACAAGGTTTTCAACTTGAAAACCAAATCCCAAGGTTTTCAACTTGAAAACCAAATCCCACAAGGTTTTCAACTTGAAAACCAAATCCCACAAGGTTTTCAACTTGAAAACCAAATCCCACAAGGTTTTCAACTTGAAAACCAACTCCCGCAAGGTTTTCAGCTTGAAAACCAAATCCCGCAAGGTTTTCAACTTGACAACCAAATCCCGCAAGGTTTTCAGCTTGAAAACCAAATCCCGCAAGGTTTTCAACTTGAATACTAAATCCCGCAAGGTTTTCAACTTGAAAACCAAATCCCACAAGGTTTTCAGCTTGAAAACCAAATCCCGCAAGGTTTTCAACTTGACAACCAAATCCCGCAAGGTTTTCAACTTGACAACCAAATCCCGCAAGCGCAAGGTTTTCAGCTTGAAAACCAAATCCCGCAAGGTTTTCAACTTGAAAACCAAATCCCACAAGGTTTTCAACTGAAAACCAAATCAAGGTTTTCAACTTGAAAACCAAATCCCACAAGGTTTTCAACTTGAAAACCAACTCCCGCAAGGTTTTCAGCTTGAAAACCAAATCCCGCAAGGTTTTCAACTTGACAACCAAATCCCGCAAGGTTTTCAGCTTGAAAACCAAATCCCGCAAGGTTTTCAACTTGAATACTAAATCCCGCAAGGTTTTCAACTTGAAAACCAAATCCCACAAGGTTTTCAGCTTGAAAACCAAATCCCGCAAGGTTTTCAACTTGACAACCAAATCCCGCAAGGTTTTCAACTTGACAACCAAATCCCGCAAGCGCAAGGTTTTCAGCTTGAAAACCAACTCCCGCAAGGTTTTCAACTTGAAAACCAATCCCACAAGGTTTTCAGCTTGAAAACCAAATCCCGCAAGGTTTTCAACTTGAAAACCAAATCCCGCAAGGTTTTCAACTTGACAACCAAATCCCGCAAGGTTTTCAACTTTAAAACCAAATCCCGCAAGGTTTTCAACTTGATAACCAAATCCCGCAAGGTTTTCAACTTGAAAACCAAATCCCGCAAGGTTTTTTTTTCATCAAGTACTGAAACTGAATACTGAAACATTTCCTGTCGGTTTTAACATTTACTTTATATTTCTTATTCATAAACGTTATTTCCCAGTTTCCAGTTCGCCACCTTGCGTCATCAACGTTTAGCATATGCACTAAATTAGCATAGGCCAAATTGTCTGGGTTTTGTCTGAAAAGGTCCGTGCCACACTGTTTTGGGGTATAAAAGCAGGCTGGAAGCTCAGTCTCGAGCGAACCTGGCCTACTCGAGGAATGGGGTTGTGAAGCGTTTATGAGGTTCTAATTACCAAATAAGGGTGTAAATGTGGTGTGTACAATGACTTGGCTACTGTAGCATGGAAGCGAAGTTTAGGAGGACAATGTGTGTTAATATGCGGTCATTAACTAGGTAACTAATTAACTGATTAACAAAAAACGAACAAATATTTGATGCATTGTATTAGTAAGACTGATGTATGTAATTATCGATTTGTTGTGTAATTGTTTAACGTTGAAGTAATTACAACTTGTACGGTAGTACTTCAATATTGCAAGTTTCGGTAGATATGTAGATATGTTAGTAGGTAGTAATTGATTTGACAAGACTTATATTAAATAAATCAACAATTAGCTGTATTAATACCAGTGATTTCAGTAGTTAACGATGCTTGCATAATGAATTTTGAAGAACAGTAATACTAAACAAACTAATTGTAAGTTATGATCTCAATATAAGGTAAAAGGTAAAGTAATTAACAAAGCGGGTGCTAATAAACGATTATTCAGACGTGTTTCTATCACTCTTTTCCAGTGATTGATTGGTTGTTTAACGTTAATCATACATAATACACTGCGCGCAGTTTAGGAAAATAAAATAACCAGCTAGCGTTTTGAGTCTCTGATAATTAAGGCGCTATTCAACGAAAATAAGTGATTATGACAGGTTTTGTAGAGAATTTCACGGGAAATCCGAATCTGTAATTATATTGAAAATTCGTCGAATTTTCGCGGAGTTATGCCGTGTTGAATGTGTGAGTTTGATCATTGCGCACCTCCAAAATTAATACATTCCATTTGTGATAACACAGCTTAACCTGCATACCTATTAATATGATTTGGACACGAAGTAGAGGATAATTTTCTGATTAGAAAGACACCTTGATGTTGACTATTGAACAATGTTTGTCCAAGATATTGATTACAATTGTGTATAATTACCTCGCAAATCAACTGCACACCCGTAATATTCCATTATTTTTATATTCTTAATTATTTTAACCTCATATTTCCTGTCGGTTTTAACATTTACTTTATATTTCTTATTCATAAACGTTATTTCCCAGTTTCCAGTTCGCCACCTTGCGTCATCAACGTTTAGCATATGCACTAAATTAGCATAGGCCAAATTGTCTGGGTTTTGTCTGAAAAGGTCCGTGCCACACTGTTTTGGAATATAAAAGCAGGCTGGAAGCTCAGTCTCGAGCGAACCTGGCCTACTCGAGGAATGGGGTTGTGAAGCGTTTATGAGGTTCTAATTACCAAATAAGGGTGTAAATGTGGTGTGTACAATGACTTGGCTACTGTAGCATGGAAGCGAAGTTTAGGAGGACAATGTGTGTTAATATGCGGTCATTAACTAGGTAACTAATTAACTAATTAACAAAAAACGAACAAATATTTGATGCATTGTATTAGTAAGACTGATGTATGTAATTATCGATTTGTTGTGTAATTGTTTAACGTTGAAGTAATTACAACTTGTACGGTAGTACTTCAATATTGCAAGTTTCGGTAGATATGTAGATATGCTAGTACGTGGTAATTGACAAGACTTATATTAAGCAAATCAACAATTAGCTGTATTAATACCAGTGATTTCAGTAGTTAACGATGCTTGCATAATGAATTTTGAAGAACAGTAATACTCAACAAACTAATTGTAAGTTATGATCTCAATATAAGGTAAAAGGTAAAGTAATTAACAAAGCGGGTGCTAATAAACGATTATTCAGACGTGTTTCTATCACTCTTTTCCAGTGATTGATTGGTTGTTTAACGTTAATCATACATAATACACTGCGCGCAGTTTAGGAAAATAAAATAACCAGCTAGCGTTTTGAGTCTCTGATAATTAAGGCGCTATTCAACGAAAATAAGTGATTTTCACAGGTTTTGTAGAGAATTTCACAGGAAATCCGAATCTGTAATTATATTGAAAATTTGTCGAATTTTCGCGGAGTTATGTCGTGTTGAATGTGTGAGTTTGATCATTGCGCACCTCCAAAATTAATACATTCCATTTGTGATAACACAGCTTAACCTGCATACCTATTAATATGATTTGGACACGAATAGAGGATAATTTTCTGATTAGAAAGACACCTTGATATTGACTATTGAACAATGTTTGTCCAAGATATTGATTACAATTGTGTATAATTACCTTGCAAATCAACTGCACACCCGTAATATTCCATTATTTTTATATTCTTAATGCTCTACTTTGTTGTCCTGTTGAAGAACTAAAACTGATCGATATTCGAGTTGCCACTTCGTCGAAGTGTCACGTATGCGGATCGAAGGGAGATTTGTATCGATATGACTTCCACACCATAGCGTGTGCGAATTGTCTGATCCGCAATGATCAGAAACACCATTGGCCCATAACTTGCTCTTTGGAACACTGGTTTTTGAAAATTATGGATGAAGTTACTTGTCTCAAAGTTACCGTTACTGAGCTAAGGAAAACTAAACTGAGAATAAAGATGATCTGCCCAAACTGCACTAATGGTGAGGATTATCACTTCGAGAACACAAGATTGTTGGAGTGCAAAAATTGCAATGCTACCTGGAATTTCAAGTGTAATTGCACGTGTGCATTTTGGCTGATTCTAGAGCGTATTCTGCCCTTTTCCAAAAATCAGCTAACACTTTTAACATATTCAAAATGGTCGGATGCATACAGTTGTTCTCAGTGCAGGGGTGAACAACATGAGACGCTCATCATAAAATCGTTCTTTGTGAAAGTAAGCAAAAACTAAGCAATACCTTTTCACACCCTCTTCAAACAAAACGTGCCGAAATCGACTAAATCCTCTATTTCGCTCGGGCACTTTTTGCTTGAAGAGACCAGCGGCAAAAATGCCTTGACAACAGCCAGCAAAAGCAGCAACTATCGGCCACTTCTAAGGTACGCAATTATTTACAAAAAAAAATCCCATGTGATAATTCGCAAATAGGTAATAGAGTTTCCTAAAAAAAGCAAAATAGAGTTTCCTACCCTGGAGCGCTGCACTGTAAAACAGAAAGAAATTTATATGGGCCTGTTTAACTGTTTCTAATTAAAACCAAATTTCACAATTAAAGAATATGCTTACTTCAAAAACATGCAGTTGGCATGCGTTGAGGCTGTCACGTCATTTACTTTACTCAGGCCACGCCCCAGAATCAATCCTCCGAAAGAAATGTTGGAAAGGACAGGGAACTCACTTATGGAGTCTCGCAAAGTGGTCCATCCCACCTTAAGTTCTCTGGATACAAGGGATCCGTCGAATTATGGAAACATCTCCACAATGGGTACAGGCGAGAAACTAAATGAGCCGACAACGTTAAAGTGAGTTCAGTGTACAAACTCGCTGGTAAAATACGGAATGTGATGCATATGCGAACTACTTTATTCTCCGAAAGCTAATCGCGGGATTTTTTTTGAAGAATACTATGTTTTGTGACCTTTAAAAATAATTTAGATGTTAATGTGGCCGAGTGGACGACTTGAAGGACATGTTTTATAGTCGGACTTGTTCAGAACATTTGTCCCCTTTGTGTGCTGAGAAAACATAAGATACACCAAACTGAAGAAGCAACAAACTGGAGCATTATGGGAATTGTTGGCAAGCACTCAGAGAAGAATTTGAAGAAAATTCATGCCTGGACGGAAGAATACCGTCAAGTGAACAGCGAGGTTAGCACTTTCTAGAACCTTACTTCGGGGAAAATTAAAAGCCCTGCTTGACTTATGTCCGCCCCGAGATTTCAGAAAAACATAATAGTTGGTGTTGTGTTATTGTGGGAAACTCAAACGTTCGGAACCTGAAAATAAGGGTAACGTTTTACCCGATTCCTGAGAATTCTGATACTACTTCTTTGTAGTTTACTCTGAACTCTATCAATAGGGAATAGAGCGTTATAATAGGTAGAACCGATAATATTCTTCCTTGAGCATCATTGCAGTCGGAAGAAAACTATCGACAATTATGCGAGCTTCTGGGTGCTGCTTACCAAAGGGCCTCAACTTGTGGAGACATCGAATGTTGTAGAGAAATGCTTTCGAAATGTGATATCACCAGAGTTGACGGTCACATCAAACTCCTTTTACACGCAATGAAAAAGGTAATCTTCAATTAAAAAAATCGTTTACGCTTTAAAGGGTCAGGCTCACCGATATAAACCTATATTTATTATTTGTTCATAATTCATAAAAAGGATATTTATTATAATATACATATACAGACTAAATATTATTCAGTTTTACCACGGGGAAGTTTTTCCGGTGAGCTTTCCTCACAGAAGGTACCGTAGTCTCATATTTGTTTGAAGGTGTATGCATGTTTTGTTCGTCTTGGTTTTTCGGGAAATGCCTCGTTGTCTGCACTCTCATGTGCATATATGTCTTCTTAGGCTGGTGCCTCTTTATTTAGCATACTCTCTCTCGTGTTTCGTCGCAGGACTAATATAATCAAACAACTACGGTACTATGGAAATAGTTTTTTCTACCCAATTCTTGTCTACGGTACCTTCCGTAAGGAAAGCTCACCGGAAAAACTTCCCCATGGAAAAACTGAATAATATTTATAATAAATACCCTTTTTTATGAATTATGAACAAATAATAAATATAGGTTTATATCGGGGGCCTGTCCCTTTAAGGGTGCGCTCCTTTATTCAATAGTGTTACGATACCTTTTCGATGCGTGCTTATTAAGTTCCGCACGGGTCTCCTGAGCAGTTGGCGACCAGTTTCAAATGACGAACTCTTCGACGTCTTCTTCGGGCTAGGACCAGTAGGATGTGCGCAATATGTTGATTGTAAAGAAAGCTTGAAGCTTTTCTGTATTTTATTTTCATTTAGTCTAACGATGAAATCAAGGAGTTCCGCGCGACGCTAGAGAATATCTGAGGCAGAATGTCTACAAGTAAACTTGGACAGGAAACTTTGATGCAAAGAACAAGACCAGCAGAATATGTGCCTGTTCTCTCACATGAGGCTGATACTATGGAAGGTTTATAGTTTAACTTAACAATCTAACGCATGCTCCATTTTCGAAAATATTAAGACACCGATCTTACTGTGTATTGTGTTCATATATGTTATTTTCTGTCGCTTTTTAAGCTTATTTATTTGACTATTATGTTTATTCATATATGGGATGTTTTCTATATTTTTGCTTTCATGTTTTATTGCTGCGATTCATCATGTGTTCTTACTTTGCCTTGCTTATTTCATTTATATGTGCGTCGCTTTTATTTTTGTCAAGTTGTCGTTTTTTTAATGTCGAAATTTACATTCTCTTGAGAGTGATAGTAAGTAATGAATTTTGAATTTTTTCTTTCCATTTTTCTATTTATTTAATGTAAATTTAGTGTAACTGTTTAGTGTAACTTTTTGTGCTTAATCTTCACTGTTTTTTTAGTAAATATTTGTAAATATGTTTCCAACTACCACTTGTGATTCACAGATACTTTTGTAAAAATTCTCTATGGGTGTTGTGCTGAGCACTTTTAAGTATTAACCCATTTATATAGCTTAAGGCATATAATTCTGGTTTTATCCTTATATTTCTTGTTAATACTTATTATTTCTTTTATATTTCTCAACTTGTCCTTGACAAGTATTCAAATTTCTTGGACATTTTGTTGAACCTTTTTGAACTATTTTTTGCCTCCTCGGCTTTTGTGTAAAGTACACATAGGGAAAATAGCATGCAAATTAGGAGTATCCGACTAATTTATTCCCACGCACCCTATATAGTGTAAGATCATAGGAGTGTCGCAAGATGCAGAGAAAATATTAGGGATAAAAAAAAACGCAGGTAGTTAAGTAACTTAAATAGTAACTTAAATATTATATCCAAGACTGTTAGAGAGTATCATTAAGCTCCGCCCCTTTCCTATATAAGGATACCACAGGAGCCAATGATATGGCGGATCATTCCATCCAGCGATACATCCAATCGTTCTTCAACCCACTAGTGATCTGCCTGCGGGCGCGAACCTAGTGGTCTCCCGAGCTCCTGAGGCCTCCTTGCCTCCCCTTCATTTTGTACAACTCTAGTGATCTGCCTGCGGGCGCGATCCTAGAGTTTCGCTGTATTAATCGTGCGGCTACGGAGAAATTGGTGATCTGCCTGCGGGCGCGAACCCAATCTCCGTAGATTTGTGGTATTTCGATAAAGCCATTTCTATTCTCGGTCTTTATTGCAACACAACAGCACACAACAAGTATAGCAGGACGGTGCCTGCAATACATTTGGTGCACCTGGGATCTAAACCAGGTCAGAAGTCCCGCGTGGCAGGAATTCTTCTCATACGAATTTCGTTCCCTGGGGGGGGGGGTGGTGGAGTGCACGAAGTCGAGTGCACTTTTGACCTACTCCGGGAACAACTTTCGTCGGTGGAAAGGCATCTCTCGCCAAGTACACAAATTTCGTCGGTGGAAAGGCACCTCTCGCCGAGTACACAACTTTCGTCGGTGGAAAGGCATCTCTCGCCAAGTACACAAATTTCGTCGGTGGAAAGGCATCTCTCGCCGAGTACACAAATTTCGTCGGTGGAAAGGCACCTCTCGCCGAGTACACAACTTTCGACGGTGGAAAGGCACCTCTCGCCGAGTACACAACTTTCGTCGGTGGAAAGGCACTCTCTGGCCAAGTACACAAATTTCGTCGGTGGAAAGGCAACCTCTTGCCGAGTACACGAATCGTTGGTGGAAAGGCAACCTCTTGCCGAGTACACGAGTTATCGGAGGTGGAAAGGCATCTTTGCCTAGTACACGCATTGCTTCCATAGGAAAGGCATCCTTTGCCGAGTCCTTGACTGGAAGGCAAAACGTCGTCCGCCACACCTGCTCGTCTCAGAGGACCGTCACTATTCGATATGGCGTCCGTTAAGATGACGAGCAAGAAAAGGGCAGTCACAACGTCACTGACGAGTCTGGAGAAGTTGGTTACGGACTTGCGAGCGCTGGCAGACGAACGGCCCGTATTTCCACAGGACGGAACAGGCCTGCTGGTCTACATCGAGAACCGCCGTCGGAGAATCAATGGCGGTCGTGCGATTATCGAGAAGTCGCTGAGTTCTCTAAGGCAGAAGATGGATGAGCTGTTCGAAATCACGAACGAAGACGACGACGCTCAGTCCAAAGCCACGGATGAATATGCTCAACGAGTGGAAACGGCAGAATCGGCCTGCGAGAATCTGGACTTCGAACTCATCGAGCGTCTCGAGGAGCTGGCAACGCAGCAAAGAATTTCCAGCGAGGTTCGAAGGCAGGCATCTGCAACTCCGTCGAGAGGCAACACACCTGAACCTGCTCGCGCACCGGCGCCGGCAGCCAGCACGTTCCGACTGCCAGAAATTGCCCTCCCCACATTCGACGGGGAAGTGGCGAGATTCGCCGAGTTCTGGAGCGCATTTGAACAGGCAGTTGATCGTAATCAGGCGATGGCGGCACCCGGAAAGCAGCAGTACCTGAGGACTCTGCTGAGGGGAAACGCGCTGACCATGATACGAAGTCAACCATTCACCGAAGATGGATACCGACGATCGGTTGAACTACTGAAGAACCGATTCGGATCCAACGAAGTTCTTCGAGAGGAACTGATGAAGAAAATCACAATGCTGAAGCGATGCTCTCCGTCCAAGTCGGGAGTGCAATTGGCTCAGATCGAGGACTACGTGCAGCAGCTACGCACGGCTGAAGAACCCGTCGACAGCCAGCCCTTCCTGGACATTCTGACGAGGAAATTTCCAGCAGAGATCATCGATAGAGTGGTGGAAGCTCGAGTACTGCAACCAGGACCAGTGACCGCGGAGAATCTGTTCAAAATGATTCAAGCCGCCATAAACTACCTGGAGATCAAGGAAAGGCTTTCTTCACAACTCACAGTGACCGGACCAGAGGAGGTTTGGAACACCTCGGACCGCCAAGATTCGGGCACGTTTCGCAGAGAGGACACTCGTCCATTTCACAAGGATGAAGGCCGCTCGAATAGAAAGGACGATGGCAGGGGCCCCCAGAGTGGTAACCGGCAGTCAATAGAGCCACAACCAGCCGGAAATGCGGCGCCCCGAGCACCGCCGGAGCCTGGTGGAGGAACACCAGCCCCACAGGCTGAGAGGGAGGGGTCGACTGGGAAGTGCTTTATGTGTGACCAGAATCACAACCCGGAGGACTGCGGCTTGGCACACGCGGATCGACGTGAGGCATTCAGATCCCAGATGAGATGTTTCCGATGCTCCAACACGGATCATTCGAGCCCGTCCTGCAAGGCAGTCTGCCAGAAGTGCAATGGACCTCACCACGTGGGTCTCTGTTACGGATTTCGGAGCAACGCCACTGCCTCTGCTGCTGTCCCGATGGTACCGCGAAAGAAGAAGCGTCCCAAGAGGAAGAAGCTGAAGAGAGATGCTGAGAATCCTACCCCACATCTTGTCAACGAGAACGAACCGGAAAAGGGGTCCGAGGAGGACGCCACCGCAGCACTTTCTGCGGGCTCACACATGATTGTGGGCAGGCTTCCTATTCGAGGGACCCATCGGATTCATGAAGTGAGTGCGTTCTACGACACAGGATGCTCCTGGACGTTCATAACAGCGGAGGCGGCCAAGAGACTTCAACTCCCAACTCTGCGTACTCGGACGCTTTACTTGCAAACCTTTGATTCAAGTTCCCGAAAGCAGTTCGAGGAAGTGGCTCTGCGGATCGGAGCCAAGGATATGGAGTACGAAGTAAAGGCGTTGATCACTCCCGCAATCGAGACAATGCTGACGACGACTCCACCCTCCCAGGATGACTTCGAGTACATTCACAATAATGGCGGAAGAACAGTCTACAAGGTCGGAGGAAAAACCGACTTGTGTCCTGACGTCATCATCGGCCTGGGAGCGATGATTAAGATTTGCGACTGGGCATCTGTTGAATATCTTCCTTCTGGAAATCTTCGGCTTCCAACCGTGGGTGGAGATGTGATCATCACGGACCCTGGGTATATGGAAGTAAGTATGGCAAACGTAGCGATCCCTCAAAATCGGCAGCCGCCGCAGAGGTCAAGGAAGGTGGAGAAGATAACCTCTGAATCCACTCACTACGTCAAAAGTTCGTCGACAATGGGCACTGATGTTCTGGAGATATGCGCATCTGGAAAGAAAGCCCTTCATTCGAGCGACTGCCACTTCTCGGCAGTCAATTTTGCTGCAAATAAGCAGTTCCAAAAGAAAAGGAAGAAGCAGAAAAAGGAGGTTCCTGGAATTTCACCAGCAACCCAGTCCACCGCCGAGCGCTGCGAGAAGACTTCTACGCAGTACAACGGTCCAACCCTCACCCATAACAGGAACGCCAAAATCCTCCGGGTCAAGCATGAAGACCCCATGGCTAGTACGTTGGAGGAGAACGACCACCAGCCATCCGCGACCGCTATGTTCTCGATTGCGGCATGCGGACAGGATTTAGGAAGACACTCCAGTGGAAGAAACATGGCCATTGGGAAGCTACCCTTTCCAAGGAAGAAACGACAATTTCAGTCTTCTGGGTATGCTGCTTCTGCTGCTGGTCAATGTCGACCCCTGGTTCCTCAAGATACTGCTAGCCATGCTGCTAGCCGATCGAGGCAGAAACCTATCTTCACCGAGTACGGGAGGGCTCCAAAGAAGAAGAGTCAGATCCGCTGCTTTAACTGCCGCCGTACAGGACACATGGGCCGAGACTGCAAAAACCCAATGAAGAAAGGCCGCGACTATGTCTCGAAGCTCATCTGCGCCACGGCCGTGCGCAATGGATCACAGCCGGGCGACATTTCTATGTCTGCCCCACGCTTCCGCCCACCAGTGACCTTTGGAGGGCCGATTGAACGGACAATGGACCCGAGCATCCATCCGTATATCCACCAGAAGAATGGCTTCGATCGTCTACTGGACGTCAATCATTTGGATACGATCGTCAACAGTTTTCGGACGATCCGCAAACCAATCCAAATTGAGGCGCTGATCAGAGAAGTTCCCACACTAGAAGTGACCTTCGACGACAGATCACCATGCGACCTCGGGAAGCGATCTTCCAGCAAGCCGATAGGAGACTCCCACTACGTTGAATCAAATATCGGCACCGGACGAGTGGAGAATTTCTCGATCTCAAGAACCGTCCCAGCTGCCATAGGAATCGTTCACCACGAGATGGACAAGTATGACGAGAAGCGGAGCTCAGTAGAGTCACGTGGGATCAGCGAAGTTCCCGAAAATACTATAGACGAGCGTCCGTGTCCGTGGTTACATCTAAAGGAAACAACTGCATCTGAAGATGGCCGCCACGTTGTGCGGCCACCATTCGAGGATCCGGATTGAATGATGCTGTTTTGCTTGTTTTCTTAATTTTCATCACTGTACTAATTTTTTGTGCAATTTGTTGATGTGCGAATTTTTGTACTTTGTCTTTTGTTGTAGCGCAATTTTTTCCCTCATTCACCCATTTTCCCGGGGGCGGAGTGTGCTACGCACTTTTAAGTATTAACCCATTTATATATCTTAAGGCATATAATTCTGGTTTTATCCTTATATTTCTTGTTAATACTTATTATTTCTTTTATATTTCTCAACTTGTCCTTGACAAGTATTCAAATTTCTTGGACATTTTATTGAACCTTTTTGAACTATTTTTTGCCTCCTCGGCTTTTGTGTAAAGTACACATAGGGAAAATAACATGCAAATTAGGAGTATCCGACTAATTTATTCCCACGCACCCTATATAGTGTAAGATCATAGGAGTGTCGCAAGATGCAGAGAAAATATTAGGGATAAAAGACGCAGGTAGTTAAGTAACTTAAATAGTAACTTAAATATTATATCCAAGACTGTTAGAGAGTATCATTAAGCTCCGCCCCTTTCCTATATAAGGATACCACAGGAGCCAATGATATGGCGGATCATTCCATCCAGCGATACATCCAATCGTTCTTCAACCCACTAGTGATCTGCCTGCGGGCGTGAACCTAGTGGTCTCCCGAGCTCCTGAGGCCTCCTTGCCTCCCCTTCATTTTGTACAACTCTAGTGATCTGCCTGCGGGCGCGATCCTAGAGTTTCGCTGTATTAATCGTGCGGCTACGGAGAAATTGGTGATCTGCCTGCGGGCGCGAACCCAATCTCCGTAGATTTGTGGTATTTCGATAAAGCCATTTCTATTCTCGGTCTTTATTGCAACACAACAGCACACAACAAGTATAGCAGGACGGTGCCTGCAATACAGGTGTCGCATGTAAATCCCTAAAAAAAGAACCTAAATGGGCTCAAATAATGCCAATTATGAATTAAGACACAGAGTTCCAATCGAGATGTGCAGCCGAAGTTGACCAAAACATTCATGTTCTTGGAATCATTAGGAATAAAGGAAGACAAGCACAATAATAATACTTGTAACTTTTATATCGCAGATTAAGACACGAGGCTCACATACTTGAACTATTGCCAGATTGCCATATAATTGACGTAGCATGACAAATAGCCTTCCTTACTCTGCTGATCATTGACATATCGACTCATATAAACATTCAAAGGAACAACTTTATTTGGATATGCGCAGCAAACTATAACCACAAATAATTAGTCAAGACTCATAGATTCAGTGTTGAAAGTGGTTGTACTCATTAAATTCTGCAAATCCTCCCTCCGGGTCGTCATAATCATTGGGGTCCATGAAATCGGTGTCGTACACAAACTTGGTGCTTTGTTCAGTTGCGTGTGCTGTAGTTGTATTGTAGTAAGTGGACACAAATTTATCGTTTTAGCAACCAATTCCGCATAATTTGTGCCGGTGTCTTGCAGAATACTACGCCTCACGACCAACTTCAGGTGCCAAACTGCTCAAAAAGTCTTCGAATTTTACGCGTTTGCTTGATTCCACGTAGGACGAAAGGGAGTAATATCTAAAAGGATAAGTAATTTGGAAGCCGCGTAAAAAATTGTTGAATAGGTTTGAAAATTGTGTTGGATTTTTTGCCTGGTATTTTTTTTGCCTTTTTTGCCTAGTTTGAACAACGTTGCCCGTCCTCCTCTTTCAATGAACGGGCGTGCAAACAAACACACAGTTAAAGAAATAATGCTAGAATCCAGAACGAAAAAAGAAGAATTTGCACAATTCCAAAGTTCCAAGTGCTATTATCAAGGAGTCGTCATCAACGCCCCAAAATACATACAAAAAGTAATGCTGGGATCCGTTTCCAACAATCATTTGCAAAATTTATTATCAGTGTAGTCACCTGGATGGACAACTCGGAACCTTATCTCTAAAATTAATTGTTCAAAAAAGAGTCTGCGCTTACACTAATAACCAAGGAAGGGAAATGAACAATAAAAAGGTAATATTCGAATGAAACATCAAAGTATCCGAATTAACAATTGAGATGTTTATTTCTGTAAACTAGACAATATAAACAGATAAGGTTAGTTGGTTAGTAGGCTACCAAAGACCGAGTAAGCAGAATTTTTATTTATGACAGCATGAGAAAAAAAAAAAAAAAAAAAAAAAAAAAAAAAAAAAAAAAAAAAAAAAAAAAGAGATAGAAGAGTAAAGAATAAAAAAAATAAGATATATATATATATATATTATATATATATATATATATATATATATTTATTATATAATCTTTAAACAGCAAATAAGTAAAATAAACAAGGTACTGTTGCACAATTGATATGATACACTGCAAGCCTTAAAACATTGCAATAAAGCAAAGCTACACTGGACCGATGATAAGATGATGAGAACACCCCATTATAGGCTTATGAATATAAATAAAATTAAAAACACTACAGAAAATACACCTATAAACATACTCCATCGTACGATTTGTGGCAAAATATTTTCGAAAAAGAAGCATGTGTTAGATTGTTATACTGAACTTTAGCCGATTCCCCAAAGTATCAGCCTGTTATGAGAGAAATGGTACTTATGTATTTTGTTGATCTTCTTCTGGGCACGTCAAACTTTCGACATTGTGCCTCAGATATTCTCTAGCACCTTGCGGAACTCCTTGATTTCATCGTTAGACTAAATGAAAATAAAATACAGAAAAGCCTCAAACTTTCTTAGTCGACCTATTGCGCATATCCTACTGGACCAAGACCGAAGAAGACGCCGAACAATTCGTCATCTAGAACTCGTTGCCGTCTACTCTGGACTTCTGTGGGACAAATAATAAGTCCATTTTGAAAATGTATTGCAACACTCTTGCATAATGGAGGGCATATTGAAAGCGTAAACGATTTTTTTAAAGTGAAGCTTACCTTTTTCATTGAGTGCAGAAGGTGTTTGATGCGATAGTCGACTCTAGTGATATCACATTTCGAGAGTATTTCTCCACATCGTTCAATGTCTCCACAAGTTGAGGCCCTTTTATAAACAACACCCAGAAGCTCACACAATTGCCGATAGTTCTCTTTCGACTACAATGAAAATTATCAGGGAAAATATTAGCAGTTCTACCTCTTAAAACGGGTTTGATTATTTTCAGGTGCCGAACGTTCGAGTTTCGCACAAGAAAACTACACTCAAGTACGGGACTAGGAGTTTTTACAGAAACAGTTTCACAAGATACTGTAGTCAGAAAGAACCAGAAACCCAAGCTATTGGCGTCATGAAAGTCCGTTTACTATTAGTTTCTCTGCAAGACCGTGCTTGACTTGATGAAAGACATGACTTTTTACAGAGTAGTGCTCACCTCGCTGTTCACTTGTCGGTATTCTTCAGCCCAGGCATGAATTTTCTTCAAATTCTTCTCTGAGTGCTTGCCAACAATTCCCATAATGCTCCAGTTCATTGCTTCTTCAGTTTGGTGTATCTTATGTTTTCGCAGCACACAAAGGGAACATATCTCGTGTTCGGAAGAAGTCCGACAATAAAACGTGTCCTTCAAGTCATCCACTCGGCCACATTTACACCTAAACTATTTTAAAGGATCACAAAAAAAACAAGCAGATTAAACGGTTCAAAAAACTCTCCGACAACCTCTGGAACTTGAGAACCCTACAATTTCTCGCGTATTTATTATTCACTCAATGCTTTACCAGCATGTTATATCGCGTGTCTGTACTCTTAACTTACTTTATCTTTGTCGCCTCATTTGGTTTCTCGCCTGTGTCCATTGTGGAGATGTTTCCATAATTCGACGGATCCCTTGTATCAAGAGAATTAACGGTGAGATGGACCACTTTGCGAGACTCCAGAAGTGAAGTCCCTGGGCTTTCTGACATTTCCAATCTGGGACGTTTCCTGAGTAAAGTAAAATACGTGGGAGCCTCAACGCTTGCCAACTGCATGTTTTTGAATTAAGCATATCTTTAATTTGTGAAATTGTTTTAATTAGAAACAGTTAAACAGGTCCATAAAAATGTCTTTCTTTTTTACTGTCCAACGCTCAAGGGTAGGAAACTCTGTTTTGCTAAATTTGTTTAAATAAATGCAGTGAACCAGAGTTAAGTTACCTCTTTACGAATCACAGGATAAATATTTAAAGGGATAGGTCACCTCGAATTGCACCTTTTTTATAATTATGTGATAGTATGACCTATGACGGTCAAAATGCGAAAATTGCAGTAATTTCCTTTGCTCCCCGTAGTAGGAGAGCTTGCTCAAAAAAAGCTAAACTACCTCGAATCTATAAAACAATTGGGGTACCGCAGCCATGGTATGTGGGAAATAGCGCAGGAGGACTGGAGGTGCAGATATAGTTGTGATAGACAGAGGATGATAAAAGGGCCTGTATTTTCTAGGTCTCCAGCCCGGCTGCGCTATTTCCCACATACATGGCTGCGGTACTCCAATTGTTTTATAGATCGAGGTAGTTTAGCTTTTTTTGAGCAAGCTCTCCTACTCGGGGAGCAAAGGAAATTTACTGCAATTTTCGCATTTTGACCGTCATAGGTCATACGTCATACTATCAACAGAAATTATAAAAAAAGGTGCAATTCGAGGTGAACCATCCCTTTAAATAATTGCGTACCTTGAAAGTTGCGGGTAGTTGTTGCTTGGGCTGGTTGTGGTTGAGGCATTTCTGCCGCTGGTCTCTTCAAGTAAAAACTGCCCGAGCGAAATAGATGCTGTGGTAGATTCCGGCACGTTTTGCTTGAAGAGGGTGTGAAGAGGTATTGCTTCGTTTTTGCTTACTTCCACAAAGAACGACTTCATGAGCGTCTCATGTTGTTCACCCCTGCACTGAGAACAACTGAATGCGTCCAACCATTTTGAATATGTTAGAAGTGTTAGCTGATTTTTGGAAAAGGACAGAATATCCACTAGAATCTGCCAAAATACATACATGCAATCACACTTGAAATTCCAGGAAGAATCGCAATTCTTGCACTCCAACAATTCCGTATTCACAAAGTCATAATCCTTACCATTAGCAGTGCATTTTGGGCAGATCATCTTTATTGATAAACGAGCTTCCCTTAGCTCAGTAACGGTAACTTTGAGACAAGGAACTTCATCCATAATTTTCAAAAACCAGTGTTCCAAAGAGCAAGTTATGGGCCAATGGTGTTTCTGATCATTGCGGATCGTACAATTCTGACATATTATGTTGTGGAAGAAAAATCGATACAAATCTCCCTTCGATCTGCATCCGTGACACGCCGACGAAGTGACAACTCGAATATCGATCAGTTTTAGTTCTTCGACAGGACAATGGAGTAGAGCAATCAATACATTAAACGTAAAATAATATTCCATCCAATTCCCGCAATTGCAAGCTGACTGGGAATCAAAACATTTTCTGCAACGAAATCGGCAGCACTTCTGACAGGCAAAAATGCCCCGAAATGCCCGGCCCAAAAAGTTGCCCGCTCCATCTTCCACTGCTTTGTTGACAAATTTCACTCCGCAAGTATCGCATCCAAATTCCTCTAGCCATTTCATTGGCGATTCTATAAAAAGGTAGTTAGTAAGGTAGTAGGCACCGGACAACAAAACCAAGTTCTTATCGATATAGTCAAATGAGCATAGTATATTAACAACACGACGTAGTTTATAATATTTTTCATTTTGTTTGTGAATAGTTCACAATTCACACATCGTGAGAAGGGAAACGAGCGCATGAACAGAGATTTTGAAACAAAATAAGGCAAAAAGTACGCAACTGGCTTTCGTCATCTGAATGTTCTAGTACGTAATACACCAAATTGGGTAGCACTACAGAAATTGTTTCTACAACAATATTTTTCATAATAAACGGAGCTCAATAAAATCAAGTCATCAAGTGTTTAACATCATTTTTTTAATCTGATTGAGCACTTAGTGGTTGATTACTGTTTTCAAATCTGAGTAAACATACGCACACTTTGAAATGAATATTTAATATAAGAACGGATATTAATTGTAGAATGTAACTACGTTCTTTCGAAACAATTCTAAGCGCTCGAGTTTCTTGAAACTCCTTCCCTAAAAGCTAATCAGTGAAAATGAGTCCTTGTTTGAGAGCATTTTCCAAAATATTTTCCCTTCCCTTATTGCTCCTTATCTTATCGCACATTCGGGCGAACTGAGCGCACAGCTTCCGCGTTGCAGAGTGATTCATACATTCAAAGGAAAGATCGATTTGTAAATATATCTTCTTGCATTCCTAATTGTGAACTAGTTAGATTTGATAATCTTGTGTTTATACGTTTCAAAAAGTATATGTATAAGTATGCTTCTTTTGCGAAGGCACATCGGTTGGAAAAGGAACTATCCATTTGGACGAACATGGAGAGACAGATGCTTCTTTTTACTGACTCTTTAGCGCACTGAACAACCGCTTTTCCTAGCTGACAAAATTTTCGGAATTTTCCGTATTCCGAGATGGCTTTTTTGGCAGTTAAAATACCAAATGCATTCCGAGAGCATTCCGAATGGTTTCCGAGATGCTTTTTCGAGATGGATTCCGAAATGGAATTCGAAAAGATTAGCGCGCAAAATACCAATGCATTCGAAACATCCGAGAGGGATTCCGAGATGAAAAAGTTCAGTTAAAATAGGCCTCTGGGATAGGTTCACTAGGTTGTGCACCTTTTGAATGCTTTCTATTGATAGTCGGCCGGATACCTTCACAATGCAAAATAACATAAATTACCTTTTCTCCCCGGGTAGGAGAGCTTGCTCAAAAAGCTCTCGAATCTATAAAACAATTGGAGTACCGCACCTAGTTTGGAAATAGCGTGACAGGGTGGAGGTGCAGAGATTGTTGTGATAGACAAAGGATGATAAAAGGGCCTGTATCTTCTAGCGTCTCCAGCCCTGCTACCTATTTCCCACTCCCACGGCTGCGGTACTCC